>JAOTOL010000375.1:0-57274 GCA_034440575.1 Imbricaverruca yamaguchii | reverse complement strand
TGTTGTTGTGTTGATTGAATGCTGGACTTGGGAAAAATATTAGTGTTGCAGTTGCAAAATAAATTATGCATTTCCAGCAATGAAGGCCTGTTCACTGATGCCTACATGCATACATGCTGCATTAAAAAATTAAATTCCAAGAAATCAGGAATTATCCTGAACTGGAAATTTACTGAACAAAATTGTTTGATATTGGAATATGAGGACAACATTCTTCTTTGAACCTGTGACATAAGAATCTGATTTCACACGTCATAATGACAGCACTTTATCATAGAGCAGTTAATCATGAAGTCACCATACAACCTCAAAATGAGATTATTTTTTTTTGGAAAGGCAATGTTCTGGATGACAATATACAGGAATAGTATATCCAATGAATAGCATATCCACTGCTTCCCACTGACAATGCCCACAATGTTCCATTATTGATGTCTTCTATACAGTTATATATAGACATATGTTTAGGCAACAATAAATTACTCATGATTTGACTCATTTTTTAGAAAGATGTGATTCAGCTCAAGATTCAAGCAGACTCAAGACTCAAGCTGAGTCAATTATTGATTTAATTCAAGTTGAACACAAGTCTTATAGGCATGAGTACCTATATATATATATATATATATATGTATAGTGTGTGTGTGTTGTTTTGTGTTTATGCATGTGTGTGCATGTCAGTGATATATTATTTGTGAAACAGGATTTAATATATCACTTTCTAAACACTGAACCAACATCCCTCCCAATAAATTATTGACATTGTACTTTGTGATGAGTATGCATATCTGATCTTTAACATTATCTTGTTGAGAAGTGTCTTGCTGATGCTTAACATTGCATATTGTATTACATAGACATCCTTAGCTCACCTCAAGGTAATTGGTGTGCCTACGATTTTGTCCACTATGCAGCATCAGTTGATGAGGGGGGTGGGTATTTTGTATTATTTTGCTACAATATTTGTCCCTGAATATGGTACATGAAAATGAAGAAAAAGGTGCACATATGAGTATGCTGTTGGATCAAAGTTGTGCTCAAAGAACTTATCAGATATGTTAAACCTCATAGTTGCAATGACAAATTATGACATCCTACTGTACTTGTTCTGGAATTTCACTCATAAAAGAATGTTATTTCAACAATAGTGTGTGTGTGTATGTGTACATGCATTTGTTAACTATTTCATTATATTCTCAGGCAGAAAATTGTGTTGGCACAAATTTATTGTGGCATCAATGGTTCAAGATCATCTGGAACTGGATGTGAATCTGTCCAATAAGAAATGCAGCCCAATCATGGATGCCATGGGCAGGCATCTGCTATGAGCAACCAGGTAATTAATATAGGTGTTTGGCTCGTTCAATTTCTTCCCATTGAAAATGTCCATTGTTTAGATGTCATGCACAGTACAATAACCACATGCACATGTGCTTATTGCACTGCTGGCACTAACTGCTAGTACTGACAACATGCACATCTGTGATTACAATGTTGAAAGTACTTGCAGATATGTTCCAGATGTGTGTTGTACCAGGTGTGTTTATTGGCTTGTGACTCATGTGGCAAACTGTAATGGGTAGAGAGGTGAAAGTTATGGGTACAAAATGACCCTAGATGTTGACATGCCCTTAAACTCCAATCCACCACCAGAGAGGTGAAATTTGGCATATGCATGTGACCTCTTGACCTGTACATTTGGCAATGTAATGGGACACATGCATGTTGTGAGTGCTACACACCATGATGTCACACCAACTGTTGCTATGTGCAGAAGTCTGTATATGGAAATGCTTGCTGGTTTTATGTTTACAAATGCAAATCACCACATAAATTGATGCTAATTGCCCAAAATGGCTCTGCATTCATGATAAATTGTTGGGATTACTTTGCCCAGTGATTGGATTATATGCAGACGATGGTGAATACAGAGTGAGTAACTAGGGCAAGAGTAGGATATTCATGTCCCAGTGGAAAGGTTATAGGTTCAAGCCCCACCTGTCACTGTTTTTTTTTCCACCAGCAACCAATCAGTGTTAAGAATTGGCAATGCTATGTGGTGAAAGCAGCTGTCACCTCATAATACCAATAACCAACCAATGAAGGCTATTGTAGAAGCAGTCAATTATATATAATTAAGTAGTAGCTGTGCCCCACATCACCCCCACCCCTGAACTGAGCACAGTACATATCAGTGTGGTATTTGTTCTATCCACCCATGCATTTTAGCAGTCAGTTACTCATAGCTCAATTACACATCATATAGTGTAAGTTTGAAAGATTACTCATGTGCTTATTCCATTGTGTCAATATTGCAGTTTATGATGGCAATCCTATCAGCATTGAAGCCAGAATGGTGTTCGTGGTAAATGGGGTGGTATTGACACCAAAGTCACTGTGAATGGACTTGAAGAATTTAAAAAGTTGTTTTCACTCTTGATAAGATCATGATTTGTGCCAGAAGTATTCAAAAATGGATTGTGTATGTGCTGATCCAGATGAATATAAGACAACTTTGATTTGCAACTCTGCCAAATCCCTGGACACCAGCTGTCATGATCTACCATTTACACTGACAATTTCTTCTCCCTAACCCTTCAAAATTTCGAAATCATGACGGTCGGCAGAATACCGGCCTTCCGCAAGGCCCATGCTGGGTGGCATCTGACGCTTATTTGCTGCATGTAACAAGCCACAGCATGCTGGTATGGGTTGGGCACGTATGCAGGGGTATCTGCGGTGTTGTGTTCACTGCTGCTGTAGTGTCACACCAGCAACAGCACTGGGATGACTGCTGCACCATGGCAGTGACTGCCTCGCTCATTATGCTGCTCTCGCTTACTATGCTTCTATGGATGTGTGGACTTCAAATTATCTCCTCCATGTGGCATTTAAGTACAAATGCTCAGTCAGCATCATGGTTTACTGCAATTAATTATCATCATCTCTTCCAGCTTGATAGTTATTAGGGCTTTAGGGCGCATCGACTGCATTGGTCATGTAGCACCCACTACCAGCTTGATACCTAGCTATGATATTCTTCCCATTTAGAGTGCTATTGCAAGCGGAAGATATCTCCCAAAATGGTTGAGGTTGTAAGCTATTTCCCTATGATGTAGAGCAGCAGTGTTCCCTCAGTAAATTTGTGAAGCAGTGTACATTGCAGGGGAAAGGCAATGTTTATTCCAAAGGCATCAGTGTATGCAGCTGCCGTACCTGTAGTGTTACACTCTCCAGCCATGCTGGCGATGTGCAGCTGCAAAACATGCAGTATTGCACTCTCCAGCCATGATGGCGATGTGCAGCTGCAGTACCTCCAGTGTTATGCTCTGGCCATGCTAGTGATGTGCATTTACGTGGGCGGAGACACACTGGGACGCCCTGGTCAGTGGGGCGGGTGTGGTGCCCGGTAATACTCGTCACGTGGGCGGAGACACCTGGGACGCCCTGGTCAGTTGGGCGGGTGTGGTGCCCGGTAATACTCGTCACGTGGGCGGAGACACACTGGGACGCCCTGGTCAGTGGGGCGGGTGTGGTGCCCGGTAATACTCGTCACGTGGGCGGAGACACACACTGGGACGCCCTGGTCAGTGGGGCGGGTGTGGTGCCCGGTAATACTCGTCACGTGGGCGGAGACACACTGGGACGCCCTGGTCAGTGGGGCGGGTGTGGTGCCCGGTAATACTCGTCACGTGGGCGGAGACACACTGGGACGCCCTGGTCAGTGGGGCGGGTGTGGTGCCCAGGTAATACTCGTCACGTGGGGGGGAGACACACTGGGACGCCCTGGTCAGTGGGGCGGGTGTGGTGCCCGGTAATGCTCGTCACGTGGGCGGAGACACACTGGGACGCCCTGGTCAGTGGGGCGGGTGTGGTGCCCGGTAATACTCGTCACGTGGGCGGAGACACACTGGGACGCCCTGGTCAGTGCGGCGGGTGTGGTGCCCGGTAATACTCGTCACGTGGGCGGAGACACACATGGGACGCCCTGGTCAGTGGGGCGGGTGTGGTGCCCGGTAATACTCGTCACGTGGGCGGAAACACGGGGGGACGCCCTGGTCAGTGGTCAGTGGGGCGGGTGTGGTGCCCGGTAATACTCGTCACGTGGGCGGAGACACACCTGGGACGCCCTGGTCAGTGGGGCGGGTGTGGTGCCCGGTAATACTCGTCACGTGGGTGGAGAAAAAACATGGGGGGCCCTGGTCAGTGGGGCGGGTGTGGTGCCCGGTAATACTCGTCACGTGGGCGGAACGGACGCCCTGGTCAGTGGGGCGGGTGTGGTGCCCGGTAATACTCGTCACGTGGGCGGAAACACTGGGACGCCATGGTCAGTAGAGCGGGTGTGGTGCCCGGTAATACTCGTCACGCGGGCGGAGACACACACTGGGACGCCCTGGTCAGTGGGGCGGGTGTGGTGCCCGGTAATACTCGTCACGTGGGTGGAGACACACTGGGACGCCCTGGTCAGTGCGGCGGGTGTGGTGCCCGGTAATACTCGTCACGTGGGTGGAGACACACACTGGGACGCCCTGGTCAGTGGGGCGGGTGTGGTGCCCGGTAATACTCGTCACGTGGGTGGAGACACACACTGGGACGCCCTGGTCAGTGGGGCGGGTGTGGTGCCCGGTAATGCTCGTCACGTGGGCGGAGACACACTGGGACGCCCTGGTCAGTGGGGCGGGTGTGGTGCCCGGTAATACTCGTCACGTGGGCGGAGACACACACTGGGACGCCCTGGTCAATGGGGCGGGTGTGCCCCCCCCCGGCAGTGTTCGCGACGTGGGCGGTGTGTTGATCTTTAAATTATCGGAAAGAGTGGTAATGCGAGCTGTTTATGCATGGAAATTGTGAAGTTATGATAAGCCAATTATGAGTATGTTATGAAAAGTCATGTACGGATTGCGGGTGATACGTAGCGCTCAAGGAGTCCAACTGAGACTGCAGGCCTAGTTTTGTCTTGCATTTGCTTTACATCCATTGGCATAGGTAGTGTATTATTGGTGTTGCCTATAACTAGGATGTGTGTTTCAAACTGCACCTGTATCTCTTAAGCACTATTTCCACAAACGTTTTTAAGGTCCGTCGAGTAACGGATTTTCTAAGTTCCAGTTAATCCATTCTAACGATGCAGCGCTGGATAACGACATAACTCGGTGTCACCTGCCCTGGTCCCTGTCCCAGCTCCTGCCCTAGTGTCTCCCCAGTACGTTCCCCAGTACTCACCACAGTACCTTCCCCAGGACCTGTCTTGTTGCCTTCCCCAGTACCCTCCCCAGTGATTTCCTCTGTACATGCCCCAGTGCCTGCCTGGACACGAGTCCTAGGATCTGGCCCGGTACGTACCTCGGCATGTGCCCTGCTACCTACCCAGATACTTACCTCAGTGTCCTTCCGCCAGTGTCCGCCCCACTGCCAGCCCCGGTACAATCGGCCCCCCGCTCCGCCCCGTACGCCCGGACCCCCGGGGCCCCCGCCGAGGGCCGCCCAGTACGCCCCGGTTCCCCGGCGCCTCCCGGTACGTTCCCGGCGTCACCCCGGCCCCGTCTGGCCGTCTAGCCCGGACGTGACGATGTCCGGCGGCCCGCAGGACGCGTGCCCCGGTACGTGCCTCGGTACGTTCCCCGGCGCCTACCACGGCCCCAGTCTCGGCCTCTGTCTCAGCAGCTGTGCACGGACGTGACGATGTCCGGCGGCCCGCAGGACGCGTGCCTCGACACCGTGACCGAGTGGCCGTCGGACGCGCAGCTTGCGCCGCTGCTGCCGCTGCTCTGCTCGCACGCT
The DNA here is from genome assembly GCA_034440575.1 of Imbricaverruca yamaguchii. NCBI lineage: Eukaryota > Metazoa > Arthropoda > Thecostraca > Neoverrucidae > Imbricaverruca > Imbricaverruca yamaguchii. The sequence continues at coordinate 51,493 of JAOTOL010000375.1, read as the reverse complement.
TGGCGCCGACGGCCGCCGCACCAGGCCCTCCGCGTCAGCGCGCTCTGCTCAGACGCGGCGGTGAGGACGTGACACATCTCTGTGTGTGTACCGAGGTGCGCGGACACATGTGTCCGCACTCTGCACACACGCGGCGGTGAGGAGTGGCATCTCTCTGTGTGTGAGCTATGATAGCAGCACCGTAGATTGATTACAATTCAGTTATGGGCGCAAAATGACCCTAGATGTCGACGCGCCCTTAAACTCCAATCCACCACCACCACCACCATCTCTCTGTGTGTACAGAGGTTGTCAGACACGTGTGTGTCAGCACACTCTGCACACACGCGGCGGTGAGGACGTGACACCTCTCTGTGTGTGTACCGAGGTGCGCGGACACCTGTGTGCCAGGTGCGACACGTGGTGGGGCTCTGACACCGTGTTTCGGCCAGGAGGCTGCCAGTGGCTGTTCTGACCCGGACGTGGCCAGCTGGTGTCGGCTGCTGGTCAGCAGGGCGGTGCTGGTGCGGTACTGCTGGGAAACCAGCCATCTGACGGACCAGCAGCTGGAGGCACTCATGCAGGTACATTCGGACCGTCCACCGGCCCGCTATGCATATTTTCTTGTACATCTATACATCTAATATATATATATATATATATATATATATATATATATATATATATATATATATATATATATATATATATATATATATATCTATAAATATATATATCTATAAATATATATTTATGTATATATATGTATATATATTTTTATATTTGTATATGTATAAATATATTTATATATATATGCATATATATATATATATATATATATATATATATATATATATATATATATATATATATATATATATATATATATATGTGTATATATGTACAACCATGAGTTATTTGTTTGTATGGGTTATGTATGTGTCATTGCCAGGTGACCATATATCACCAGCATGCCCCAGGGTCAGGTGTCAGGATCTTCACCAGTGTGTTCCATGGTCAGGTTTCGGGATCTTCACCAGCGTGCCCCATGGTCAGGTGTCGGGATCTTCACCAGTGTGTTCCATGGCCAGGTGTCGGGATCTTCACCAGTGTGTTCCATGGTCAGGTGTCGGGATCTTCACCAGTGTGTTCCATGGTCATGTGTCGGGTCTTCATCAGTATGTTCCATGGTCAGATGTCGGGATCTTCACCAGTGTGTTCCATGGTCAGGTGTCGGGATCTTCACTAGTGTGTTCCATGACCAAGTGTCGGGATTTTCACTAGTGTATCCCATGGTCAGGTGTCGGGATCTTCACCAGTGTGTTCCATGGTCAGGTGTCGGATATTCACCAGTGTGTTCCATGACCAGGAGTCGGGATCTTCACCAGTGTGTTCCATGGTCAGATGTCGGGATCTTCACCAGTGTATCCCATGGTCAGGTTTCGGGATCTTCACCAGCGTGCCCCATGGTCAGATGTCGGGATCTTCACCAGTGTGTTCCATGGTCAGGTGTCGGGATCTTCACCAGTGTGTTCCATGGTCAGATGTCGTGATCTTCACCAGTGTATCCCATGGTCAGATGTCGGGATCTTCACCAGTGTATCCCATGGCCAGGTGTCGGAATCGTCACTAGTCTGTTCCATGGTCATGTGTCGGGATCTTCACCAGTGTGTTCCATGGTCATGTGTCGGGATCTTCACCAGTGTGTTCCATGGCCAGATGTCGGGATCTTCACCAGTGTGTTCCATGGTCAGGTGATGGGATCTTCACCAGTGTATCCCATGGCCAGGTGTCGGGATCGTCATTAGTCTGTTCCATGGTCATGTGTCGGGATCTTCACCAGTGTGTTCCATGGTCAGGTGTCGGGATCTTCACCAGTGTGTTCCATGGTCAGGTTTCGGGATCTTCACCAGTGTATCCCATGGTCATGTGTCGGGATCTTCACCAGTGTGTTCCATGGTCAGGTGTCGGGATCTTCACCAGTGTGTTCCATGGTCAGATGTCGGGATCTTCACCAGTGTGTTCCATGGTCAGGTGTCGGGATCTTCACCAGTGTGCCGGTCGGCGCTGGCTGTGCTGTCGGCCGGCTGTCCGGGCGGTGTGTTTCCGCCGGCCGACACGGATCGGCTCATCTTCGAGCACCGTCTGTCGTCGGACCAGCTGGCGCCGCTCGTGCTGGCCGCCGACCGGGCGGCGCTGCTGGCCTTCCGCACCGTCCGCCGCCTGCTGAACGGCCTGGCGGCGGCCGCCGAACAGCGGCGGATCCAGCTCCCCACGCGTGGTAGGTTTCACCGGTCTGCAAGTGTCATCCTTTTAGGGGCAACTTCGTTGATTCCGACTAAATTCTTAGTTTTGGCGCATATCGTGTTGACGTCATCCCCCATATTAACCATTTCGTAAATATGCCTTTGTATCTAAGCGTGTTGACGGTCAATAAACCCAAAGCAACTACCGAGCTTCACCATTCTGACGACCCATTGGTCGCGATAATTGGATTGACCTCATACACCCGTAATCCATCAGTAGCTCCACTTTGACGACAGGGTCGGCTGAGACTGGTTGCCGGAATGTGATCGGCTGGGTCAGCTCAGGCTTGTGTCCGTTCGAGTCCACCCTCGATACTCCGCTGTCGGGACTCTGCCCGCTCTTTGGGGTCAGTGTGACTTTATGTCATCGAGTTGTATTGTTTGGCTGGTGTAGACACTGTCAGACTTTTCACAATATGTTGTCAGGTCAGTGTGAACTCTGTTAGTCTTTGTTCTTGGATTAGTGTGAACGCCGTCAGTCTTTGTTGCTGGGTTAGTGTAGGCGTCAGTCTCTCTCGTTGGGTCGGTGTGGACGCTGTCATTCTCTGCTGTTGGCCAATGTGACCGCTGTTAATCTCTGTTGTTGGTCGGTGTGGACGCTGTTAGTGTCTGTTGTTGGTCGGTGTGGACGCTGTTAGTGTCTGTTGTTGGTCGGTTTGGACGCTGTTAGTCTCTGTTGTTCGTTGGTGTGGACGCTGTTAGTGTCTGTTGTTGGTCGGTGTGGACGCTGTTAGTGTCTGTTGTTGGTCGGTGTGGACGCTGTTAGTGTCTGTTGTTGGTCGGTGTGGACGCTGTTAGTCTCTCGTGTTGGTCGGTGTGGACGCTGTTAGTCTCTCGTGTTGGTCGGTGTGGACGCTGTTAGTGTCTGTTGTTGGTCGGTGTGGACGCTGTTAGTGTCTGTTGTTGGTCGGTGTGGACGCTGTTAGTGTCTGTTGTTGGTCGGTGTGGACGCTGTTAGTGTCTGTTGTTGGTCGGTGTGGACGCTGTTAGTGTCTGTTGTTGGTCGGTGTGGACGCTGTTAGTGTCTGTTGTTGGTCGGTGTGGACGCTGTTAGTGTCTGTTGTTGGTCGGTGTGGACGCTGTTAGTGTCTGTTATTGGTCGGTGTGGACGCTGTTAGTGTCTGTTGTTGGTCGGTGTGGACGCTGTTAGTGTCTGTTGTTGGTCGGTGTGGACGCTGTTAGTGTCTGTTATTGGTCGGTGTGGACGCTGTTAGTGTCTGTTGTTGGTCGGTGTGGACGCTGTTAGTGTCTGTTGTTGGTCGGTGTGGACGCTGTTAGTGTCTGTTGTTGGTCGGTGTGGACGCTGTTAGTGTCTGTTGTTGGTCGGTGTGGACGCTGTTAGTGTCTGTTGTTGGTCGGTGTGGACGCTGTTAGTGTCTGTTGTTGGTCGGTGTGGACGCTGTTAGTCTCTCGTGTTGGTCGGTGTGGACGTAGTCAGTGTCTGACGTGTCCTGTCGACTGACCGGATCGTCTCCGACAGCTCCGGGGTCAACCCCGCGTCGGCGCTCGACTCTGGACAGCGACGAGGTCAGTTCGTGTCGTGACCAGCTGGGTGGCCGAGGTCAGTTGGGGTCGTGACCAGCTGGGTGGCCGAGGTCAGTTGGGGTCGTGACCAGCTGGGTAGCCGAGGTCAGTGGGGTCGTGACCAGCGGGGTGGCCGAGGTCAGATGGGGTCGTGACCAGCTGGGTGGCCCAGGTCACTTGGAGTCGCACCCGGCGAAGTAGCTGAACCGCCTGCGAACCGGTCTGCCTGTGTGTGTGTTTGTAGCTACTGCCCCAGGGTCATGGTGTGTTCTGGGTGGGTGCTACTCCACGGGACCGGATCCGGTTATGTGTTCTGGGCGGTTGCTGCGCCACGGGGCCAGTTCCCATGGCTCAGACGTCCAGTTGAGTCAACGTCTCGGCCTGCATGACGAGCACGATGTTGTGGGCAGATGGTGTGTGCTCGCGGTGGAGTCGCGTGATGGCCGGCGCCGCGATGTACGTACACTGTGTGTCGTCTCCAGACCCGGTGAATCTCTCCTCTAACCCCCAGACGTGCTACGAAACAGCCGACTACCAGCCGGCGACTGAGTCTGGCCTCCAGTCCGAACCACCGCCTCTGGGACTGCTCCTGAATCAGCTGTCTGGCCAGCTGCCCCTACTGCCACCTCAGCTCAGGCATGCACATATTCTACCGTAGCTCAGGTGTCCACACATACCGTAGCTCGGGTATACGCCAGTATGACCTCGGGTCAGATGTACATTCTTACTACCCCAGCTCAGATATGTACGCCTGCCCGAGTGGAAGTGTGCACACTTATGACCACTACATGACCAATGCAGTCGTTTCGCTCTCAGGCCCCCATCCCCCCACCCAGACATATTACTGAAGCGAAGGTGTACACACTATGCGAGCTCACGCATACAATGCCACCTTAACTCAGATGCGCATTCATATTACCCTAGCTCAAGTATGAACACACTTAAATTATGAACATAAATTATGTGAAGTATGTTTATGTGTAGTTGTACATGTTTCATGTGTGCATAGCCAGGTATGTGTGTTTGTGTATGTCTATCTACATGGATACAACTTCTCCCTTTCTCCACTCATTACACATTTCACTGTGTGGCCCCAGGAGTTCCTTGGTGTTACTAGCTTGCTATGCAGCTGAGGTGCTCCTGGGAATACTTCTGCTAATAACTAGTGGTTATTCATTATCTTCAAAAAGAAAGTCAGAAATGATGCGACCAATTTGAGGTATGGAGATAGGTGACATATGCATTGGCATCCTGAATCATTCTAACTTGAATAGCTTGGCGTGGGAAGCCCCAATATCAATGGAATTTGTAATAGTGCATGTAGCCAAACGTGAAATGCTGCTGGATACGAAACAGGGGTCGACATTAGGGAAAAACACAAAAGTATCCCAACTCAAGTATACGCATATAGCACCCCAACCCGGGGTTTAAAAACGTATGATCCGAGCTGAGATATACACACACTACCCCAACTCGGGTACAACACGTGCGACCCAAGCTCAAATATACACACAAACACACACTACCCCAACTCGGGTACAACACGTGCGACCCGAGCTCAAATATACACACAAACACACACTACCCCAACTCGGGTACAACACGTGCGACCCAAGCTCAAATATACACACAAACACACACTACCCCAACTCGGGTACAACACGTGCGACCCAAGCTCAAATATACACACAAACACACACTACCCCAACTCGGGTACAACACGTGCGACCAGAGCTGAGATATACACACAAACACACACTACCCCAACTCGGGTGCAACACGTGCGGCCTGAGCTGAGATATGCACACAAACACACACTACCCCAACTCGGGCAAAACACGTGCGACCCGAGCTGAAATATACACACAAACACACACTACCCCAACTCGGGTACAACACGTGCGACCCGAGCTGAGGTATTCACACACATACTATCCCAGGTCCGGTACTTTTAGCTACCCGGTTCGGTTTGACTTGGTGTGGCGCAGACGGCCGGTCACGTGTCATCTCTCTTGAGCACCTAAGAAGTAATTTGAAGCCCCACCTTAAAAAAAAATTCTGCTGGACCATGCTACCACAAAGATGAGCAGTTCAGGGATTGTGAGTGTCCATGGCCGGGATTTTTGGGGGTAGATGAGTGAGAAAAGCCATTTTATAGCCATTTCATTCCATGCAATGTCATAAGGCTCACGTTATGGTTATCAAAATACTGGACACAGCTATCCCCTTGTATGTCGTTGTGTATCCGCGTATGCTGGACAAAGCTGTACCCCTGTATGTCGTCCTGTCTTCGCATATGGTTAGATGTAGCTGGAGGTAGTGTTCTGATGTATGTGTATACTGCAGGCTGGAGGTACTGGAGATAGTGTACTGATGTATGTGTGTACACCAGGCTGGAGGTGCTGGAGGCGGTGTACGCCATCATGCTGCTGCGGGAGGCGGACGTGGGTGGTTCGGACGGTGACGGTGCCGCCGCGGGTGTGACGGCGATGCCGGTTGGCGGTGCGCCGCTCATGCTGATGGCGCCGGCGCAGAAGCAGCTGTCGACGCTGCTAACCGACCAGCTGATGCAGCTGGGTGGCAGTCTGGACCATCCTGTCGCAGGCCAGCCGGACACGAGCTCGCGTGCTCCGCTCCGTCGCAGCTGGGACGAGGCCAGCGGGAAGCCGGATCGGGATCAGCTAGATCGGCGACTTCACAGGTGGGTAACTGACGCCTCTGGTGCTGCCATATGTAACACGGTAGTTTCACGTAACACTGATGCTCCATATGCAACACCGTGGCTCTGATTTTGAGGTACTTGAATGGGCCAAAATGGTGTGTAGTTGTCATGCTCGTTAGCCAAGGAAATCGCCACCGGTGAACATTTCAGGCGAATTCCTTCCCCCTCTATTTATCCCCAGTGATAGTGTCGTCACTGGCACCTGTCGGTGTCTCGTGTGCTGTCTGGCTGTGCTGTCTGTAGTGACGGCTGCTCGTGGAACTAGAACACAATAACGGCCGTCTGTGCGCGCCAGCCTCGCCAGGCCCGCCAGCCCCTCCTCTGGTACCACTCGTCACCATACATGTGGTGGCGGCGCTGAAGCTGCGGCGTGCCTCCCCTGTCCATAATGAGTTTGTTTTCGGTGCCGGCGAACATAAACAAGCCGACTCGGTGGGGTGACGTTCCTGGATGTTACGCGTGCGGTGTTCTTCATACGGACACAATACGGACGGCAACCACTGATTGAACTGAGCTGCGAAAAAACGAATAGCGAATCGATTATGGATAACGATATTACCTTCTGGACGTCTGCGAACGTCACATCTCCTCCAGCGATTTCTATCAGTCTTGCCACATGGAGCTTGTCGCCATGAGGCGCGGTACTCAGTGCAGAGCACTCGTCGGCTTTGAGAAACGTGCATTCGGGCAACGCGACCTGCGCCATTCCTCTCCTTGTAATGGCATCTTGCCCTGCACTGGAGGGTAACTACCGCTGGCTGACTGTTACACTATGAAGCTCCCCTTCTGCAAGCTAAGAACCACTCTGCATCTGTGCGCACATTGTCCAAACACACTACAGTTTCCAGTCGCCACAGGCATCCCGTCATTCGTTGGAGGTGACCCCCGCCATCCCCTTATCACCCATTGTCCAGCAATTCCACCGGCAGGTCAAGGTCCTCCGAATTTCTTTCCGTTTAATTTGATCTTCGCGCGCCCCCTAAAAAACTACCAACCCCCTATGGAACTACCCTCCCTGTCTTCCATCTTTGTCTACTCTTCGTTCTAATTTCCCACCGGCATCCGTCCTTCCGCTGACCTTCGGTTTGCAATATCTTATTGAGCTCTGAACCCTGGCGTATCAGCGTTCTTTGTCATCGTACCTATCGACCTCTTGTCCTTCCAGGTCCCATTTGTATATGGCATCTGGCCTCTCACCGACCTCTGACCGCTCACCGACCTCCATCGGCAGGCCCCGCAGTTGAGTGCTTCCTCCTGACATCATGGTCCCTTGCTTAACCTTCTAAAGACCTTTCTTTGGTCTGCGTCGGATGATGTGTCGGTCTAACCTGGGTGAGCACAACTTGCCTCGTCTGCGTCTTGAGTCAGCTGGTGAAATATCTGATCTGGGGTGACCTCAACTGACCTCGTCTACATCCTGAGTCGGCTGGTATGGCGGTTTCCTAACCTCGGATAGCTTCAGGTGACCTAAACTGACCTCGGGTTTCCTCAGCTGACCTCGGGTGACCTCAGCTGACCTCGTCCACAGCCTGAGGCGTCTGGTGGAGCGGTTTTCTATCCTCGGATAACTTTAGGTGACCTCAGCTGACCTCGTATACAGCCTGAGGGTGTTGGTGGAGCGGTTTGCTAACCTCGGATAACTTCAGGTGACTTCAGCTGACCTCGTCCACAGCCTGAGTCGGCTGATGCAGCGGTCTTCTAACCTTGGATAGCTTCAGGTGACCTCAGCTGACCTCGCCCACAGCCTGAGGCGGCTGGTGGAGCGACACCGCGCTCGACTGGCGGCCGTGGCGCCTCTGGCCGTAGATGGGGACGTGACGTCGCTGTTGGATGCGCCGCCCGAGACGCTGGTGGCGCTCTGCTGGGAGCGCGGCCATCTGCAGCACGCGCGCGCCGTCTGCCAGGTGGGTCGGCGGCTCGGTACTGTGGACGCGGCCCTCTGCCAGGTGGGTCGGCGGCTCGGTACTGTGGACTCGGCCATCTGCCAGGTGGGTCGGCGGCTCGGTACTGTGGACGCGGCCCTCTGCCAGGTGGGTCGGCGGCTCGGTACTGTGGACGCGGCCCTCTGCCAGGTGGGTCGGCGGCTCGGTACTATGGACGCGACCCTCTGCCAGGTGGGTCGGCGGCTCGGTACTATGGACGCGACCCTCTGCCAGGTGGGTCGGCGGCTCGGTACCGTGGACGCGGCCGTCTGCCAGGTGGGTCGGCGGCTCGGTACTGTGGACGCGGCCGTCTGCCAGGTGGGTCGGCGGCTCGGTACTGTGGACGCGGCCGTCTGCCAGGTGGGTCGGCGGCTCGGTACTATGGACGCGGCCGTCTGCCAGGTGGGTCGGCGGCTCGGTACTATGGACGCGGCCGTCTGCCAGGTGGGTCGGCGGCTCGGTACTATGGACGCGGCCGTCTGCCAGGTGGGTCGGCGGCTCGGTACTATGGACGCGGCCCTCTGCCAGGTGGGTCGGCGGCTCGGTACTGTGGACGCGGCCGTCTGCCAGGTGGGTCGGCGGCTCGGTACTGTGGACGCGGCCGTCTGCCAGGTGGGTCGGCGGCTCGGTACCGTGGACGCGGCCGTCTGCCAGGTGGGTCGGCGGCTCGGTACTGTGGACGCGGCCGTCTGCCAGGTGGGTCGGCGGCTCGGTACTGTGGACGCGGCCGTCTGCCGGGTGGGTCGGCGGCTCGGTACTATGGACGCGGCCGTTGCCTCCCTGGCACCGTGGCGTTCGATGGATGATATTTGCCACAGCTATTTAAGGTCAAGGCAAGCGCTTGCTGAACAGAAACGTTACGCCGTTACAATGTTGCGCTTGGGATCGAATTCGGCAGGTAGGTTGGTTATTTGGGCTGAGGTGCGCATGAATTCGGCAGGTTAATGCTGAAGCAAAATGTTTAATTTGTTGCGGGGCTAGTCCAGTGACAAGGGTCTTATGTGAAGCACCTCGTAAGGTCAGGCTTAATTTCAGTGATAAGTCAATATTCGAATGCCAGTTCATATGGTCAGTTACACAAACATTCCTATATTCGTATTTAGAAATCAGACACTTGACTGTACTTTCGTAGTGTCATAGCTCGATTACCGTTGCTGTCCCACGCCAGCGTCAGTGCCAATCATATATTCCTCTGCATACTTGCCATCGCACTCTGCAGATTGTCCCACACTATACGTGGTTTCCGGTTTGACTATCCACGACGGCGTACAGTTCACTTCAAATCCATGATGGCGTCGACCAGGTCCTGGAAGGCGTCCGTCTCCTCGGCGCTGGGCACGTACATCTCCATGGTGCCGTCCTTATACAGGCGCAGACCCGGCATGGCCCGGTTGATCAGGTCGCAGATGATTTCGCGCAGTCGTGATGGGTCGCACCAGGTGCACGGGCAGCAAAACTTGCACACGTTGCAGGCGCCTGAGGCACGCCATAGACAGAACTGACACGCGGGGCAGATGTGCACCGGACACAGTGCAGAACTTGAACAGAACAGAACAGGTCACAGACTTGTGCAGGACAATGAGTACAACTAACGCACGGCACAGGCATGTGCAGTTCCAGGAGCGGATCTGACATGCGTCACAGACGCGTGTAGGGCACGGAGCACAGCTGACACACGACACATTGCAGTCACCGTGCGACGCCCGCCACCCACCGCAGCAGAGCCAGGCGATGATGAGAAACCTCAGCAGGCCCTAGACGGGCGCCAGGATGGTGCCTCTCGCCGCAGCAGGGTGAGGCGATGGTGAGAAACACCAGCAGGCCCCAGACGGCGCCAGGATGGTGCCACTCACCGCAGAGGGTGAGGCGATGGTGAGAAACACCCGCAGGCCCCAGACGGGCGCCAGGATGGTGCCTCTCGCCGCAGCAGGGTGAGGCGATGGTGAGAAACACCCGCAGGCCCCAGACGGGCGCCAGGATGGTGCCACTCACCGCAGCAGAGCCAGGCGATGGTGAGAAATATCAGCAGGCCCCAGACGGGCGCCAGGATGGTGCGCGCCGCCAGCTTGACCGCCGCCCAGTTGCCCTGGCCGAACATCAGCCGGACCAGCGCGCAGCCGCCGTGTCGGAACAGCAGCCGGTAGCTCTCGGATGCGTTGACGCTGCTGACGCAGTGCGGCGCCAGCTCTGCCCAGTGGGACCACAGGAATTGCGCCACGCGCCGGGCCGCCTCGGTCCGGTTCGGCGCGTAATCCTTGTACCTGGCGGCACGGCAGACCGTCCACCGTTCTGACAGACGGACAGACAGACAGACAGACAGACAGACAGACAGACAGACAGACAGACAGACAGACAGACAGACTGCATTGCCGGACTGCGCCACAGCGACGCCCGTACAGAGGATTCGGGCCGTGTTTGGCCTGGATTTGTTGTGGACCTTTGTTCTGTGTGCCCGTACAGTGTTCTGTTGTGGAACTCCGTCAGACCCTGTCAGCCGATGTCGGAACGGAGTCTTGGAGTATTTTGTGACGACGATTACTGTGAGGTCGTGTGAGGACTCCATTGTCTCGCCGAATGCTCGTGAGAGCCGGGATCTTAACACGCGCCCTGGAGGGGGGGGGGGGCGAAATCCGCCCACCCCTCCGGTTTTTCGTAGATAACTCCAGATTTTACCGGCCGATATGCGCCATTGTTTGTTTACCTACTAATAAATGACCGGCGCGTTGTCTAAAGTAAGAAAAATGAAAATCGACCAAAAAATTTAGAGTTAGGGGTCGCTAAAGTCAAAAACAAATTTCAGCGCAAGATCACAAATATCGTCGCTGATGCGCTTCCGGTATATTAGCAAAAAGGAAGTGTTCTTGGCAAAACTAGCGACTTGTTTGATGTACATTGTCATGCTACATTGTTCCAGAGTCATGTCAAGTCACCGAGGTCAAGTCAGGTCAAGTTCATAACAGGTTAACAAACGCCCTAGAGGGGGTATGGCGAAATCCGCCAATCCTTCCGATTTTTCGTACATAACTCCATATTGTACCGGCCGATATACGCCAAATTTATCGCGTACCTCCTTAGAAATGACCGGCGCATTGTTTAAAGCAAGAATATTGGAAATCTGCCGAGAAGTTTTCAAGTTAGGGGCCGTTAAATTAAAAACAATTCGCAGCGCCAGGCCACAAAAATCGGCGCTGATGCGCTTCCCGTACATTGGCAATAGGGAAGTGTTCTTGACAACACTAGCAACTTGTTTGATGCATATTGTTATGCTATATAATTTAAGTCATGTTATGTTGCCGAGGTCAAGTCAGATCAAGTTCATGACAGGCTAATGCAGCCAAACTTGGTCAACTGGAATGTGTCATAAATGCAAATGACTGTCATGCGATTGATGTCACTTTACATGTTACTCCCTATACATCCCGAAATCTAGTGTTTGTCATTGTGTGCCTAAGCATTTCCATACTTTATTCATGTATTTCACTCCTTTATTTGCGAAGCCGATTGTGCCGAGCCGCCCACCGGAGCATTCGGGATGGGAGCCCGGTTCCGGTAACTGGAGCAGGTAATGACCTAATAAAGTGCTCCTATATAGGTGACCTGAGGTCAAATGGCGGATCTGACATCTGTATTGCATCATTAGTAATGTCCAAAACATCATTAATGCCAATTTTGGAGCATTTAAACACAACCACAGCGATCCATAACATTGACAAGCCAAGCCACGCAAAACCAGAACATTTTGCAATTTTGACCTCATTTGACCTTGAAGATATTGACCTAAGGTCATGAACTTTGCACACAATAGAGTTCACTGTCGTGCCCATCCACCCTGTGAATTTCGTTGCTCTAGCCTTCTTAGGAGCTGAGATCGTAGGGGGGGGGGCGGAATCCGCCCCCCCCCCTCCAGGGCGCGTTATTTTCAGAGGCCCTCCAGGGCGCGTGTTAAGCAGCTCGCGATATTTGTACCAGAAACGTGAATGTATTGCGAACAGCTCGTTATACATTGTGTTAAGTCGGTATTGGAACTGCTTATGGTAGGTGATATGTCACGACAATGCAGTGTCTCGAAATCTAGGTTGGGCTTTGGCGTGTGAATGGAAAGGTAATCTTTGAAAGCTATAGAAGAGGAAAAAGTTGAATAAAGCGTATTTAGCCGAAATTTGTTGTGCCATAAATAAATTCAAGAAAAATTGATATGCCACTTCTTATTCTTGAATGTTTTCCGTTTCATATTATTTCGAGTGCAAAAACGAGAAAGGATGAGAAGAGATAATTAGTGCTGATATTAGGAGATATGAATGAAAGATTATTCCCAACTAGATGTAAGTTTTCGTCCAAAGGTGTGGATGTTTGTATTCTGCCCCAATATGTAATTTGTTTTGCATATGTTTGTTTTAGTGATGATTCAGGTCTAAGTTCGATCACTTACATGGGATAAGAATTATCATCAGTGACTTGGTCAGACTACTACAATTTTATAAAACCAAGGGAAATGAAATTCCTGTTCCCCTGGCAATGGGATTTCCCCTCCAGATGTTTGTTCGTGATGGTAGAAAATTATATCTTATTTTTCAGAGGAATACCGATGTTTCTATGACAATGAAAAAAATATTTGTTGCATGTTGCGTATGTCGTGCTAACAGCAAACATCACGCTCTTTTAGCCATCGCTTGCATTTTGAAGTGGGATTTACCAATTGTAGCAATTGAATGAACTTCAGTTAACCCGCATGACCGACGCAGTCGATGCGCCCCTAAGCCCAAATAAGCAACCATCAGTTAACCCACGCCGTTTCCTGTCAGATCCTCACACTCCGTCTCGAGGGGGGCGGATAGTAACCCCCTCTAAAATCCAAACTAAGCGTCGCACGAAAACGGAAGAGGGGTCATCGGAAGGCGCTCGACGAGTAGGGCCCGGATCCACCCAAAAAAAAATCCCAACAGTGACGTCACTATCTTCACGACAATTCACGACTTGCACTATGTTTTTGGCTCTGGAAAGTTCATTTTGGGGTATCTGAAAAAAATTTGAGTCAGAAAAGGACAGCGAAATCGACCAGGGCCATACATTTTTTTGGTCCCGAACTATTTTATTTTTAATTTCAAAATTTTTAATTTTCAACTTTCCTTTAATTTTCCTTTTCTAATGTGTAGAACGTACCGATAAACGTTGTTGGAAGTCAACTTGTTCTCATAAAAATGCTTGCTTTAGCCAGAATCTTCGATTTGAACTCTTAAAAGGCAAATATGCAAAATTTGTAAGTAGTCAAATAGGGGAAGATTCCTGTCGTACGTTTTGTTGCATCCCTTAAGATAACCAAACGCTGAAAGTTTCATTAAGATATCTATCCGTTAAAGAGTGACGACTGGTTAAACTTTTTTGGAGGTGACCTCACTTGACCTTGACTAGCTCGTTGACCCAAGATAACCTGAATTCAAAATTTCGAAACAGCATGCCAAATTGATGTGGGAAAAGGTATGCCAAATTTTGGCGCGCTGCCGCGCGCCGTTCGTTCACTATCCGCGAACAAAAAAACTGAGGGAGGGCTCTTGAAGACCCCCACCGAGACGGTACGGATTAAGCTTTCTCTGGCCGGCAAGTGTTACCGTGGTATCCCCGATTAATCCAGGTTTGTTATTTGTTGCGACGCAATAAATAGGCACTGTGCAAACGAGATGAACAAAGCCGCACGGTAAATTTAGGCCAACACTACGAGTAATTGTCGCAGTATTAACAAATACCTCCGCATTTAGTTCTATTCCTTACGTGAGAGAGCTGCTAAGCACTGAAAATGTTATAGATGACGCACGTATGCTTATAGGTGTCGGAAGTACCAAGTTCTTCCTTTCCCTGTCCTGTAAAGACACTGGAATGCTCGCATACTTGACCCGCATCTCCTAGTTTTTCAGTGGATAACCGTATTCCCGGATACTATCAGGCAAAAATTTCGACGAATGAAGCCACTCATTTGAATGATTTCCATGGTGTAGGGTCAGGTAGTTTTGGGGACACCCTGTATACTTTAAAAATACCCTTGTATGGAAGGAAAGCATGTCATTGCAATTATAGCTACAACCTGTTAAATACCCGGTTTTTCCCAGATCCGCTTTTTGAACTTTCAATCTTGGAAACTTCGATTTGGAATCCAGCCGCAGTTCGTGTTTCACTCGACGTTCAACATACTGGTTCGTCCATACTCTAATTCTTGATCGAAAGATATAGTTTCTGATGTGGAGCCTCCCAGTTGTCGCAGGCGGCGCTGCCCACCCTCTACACTGCCTGTGGTTACCACACCCGCCCTACCGCCTGTCACGGCCGACCACCCTCTACACTACCTGTGGTTACCACACCCCCTACCGCTGTCACGGCCGAGCACCCTCTACACTACCTGTGGTTACCACAACCGCGCCAACGCCTGTCACGGCCGGCGACGATTGTGCCCAATCCAGCGCCTGCACACGAGAGACCAGTAGACCCCATTCCCACCTGGTGCCACCACCGCTTGTCAATGATCTCAATGATGTAAGTGTGCACCTCTATATCCCAGCCAGTGGCAGCTTTACCTCTGTGACACCGCCAACAGCAGTATTCACCTGTGTGACCCCGACAGCGGCAGTATTCACCTGTGACCCAGCCAGTGGCGGTAGCCACCTCTGTGACCCAGCCAGCGGCAGTGTTCATCTCTGTGAATCAGCCAGCGGTAATATTCACCTCTGTGGCCCAGCCAACGGCAGTGTTCACCTCCGTGATCCCGCCAGTGGCAGTATTCCCCTCTGTAACCCCACCAGTGGCAGTATTCCCCTCTGTAACCCCACCAGTGGCAGTATTCCCATCTGACTCAGCCGGTGGAAGTGGTCACGTCTGTGACCCCGCCAGCGGCAGTGGTCACCTCTGTATGATGATGGCCTCGCTGGGACTGTTGGTGGTGGTGGGCTGCGGCGGCTCCGTCGTGACCGTGGTCGATTCAGCACGTTGTGTAGTGGTCGGTGGCGGGTGGAAGTACTCGTACTCCCACTGGTAGTAGTCGTACACGTACTCCTCGTGGCCGTCCCACGCGGACATGGCGGTGGTGCCGCGCAGTCGCGCCGCCGGCCGCCGGTGCCACTTGAAGGTGCGCCCGGTGGTGGGCGGCTGTGTGGAGCTGGGTGGCCGGGTGGGCAGCAGGCGGCGCCGCAGTGCCGCCAGCCGTGCCGCCGCGTCCGCCGACGCCTGCTCCAGGTCTGGCGTAAACTCGGTCAGCTTCACCAGGCTTCCCAGCCCGAGACGGCCGAGCAGCGAGCGGCGCCGCGGCCGAGGACGCTGGCCAGGCGGGCTGCGTTGGCGCCGTCGACCCCGCCGACCATGCCGACTCCACAGGCCATGCCGAGCACGCCGGCCACGCCGACCCCACGGACCCCGGTCGTCGCGGGCAGCGGCGGCGACTCGGTCGGCCGGCGTGTGCCGGTGGGACCCCAGCCAGCGACGCGGCTTCGAGCCGGGTTGGAACGCGAACGACCTCTTCTCGCGACGGTATCCGCCCGTCGGCGCCCGGACTGCCTCGGGGGGACGCGGCCGGTGCGTGAGTGGTCGCCTGGCGTGCCGGGCTGGCGGGCGGGCTGGTGTCGCGCCGCTCCGCCGTCCCGGCTGTGGGGTGGGCCAGGATGCGCGGAAGCCGCGCACGTCCGACCGCTTGTCCGGTGGCCGCTTGTGTCCGGTTTTGGTCAGTGTGGCCATCAGGCGGCTCTGTGTTCGGAGGTCCCCAGGCCGGGCCGTGCCGCCGGACAGCTCCGGACCAATCCACCTCGCCGTTGGCGTGCCTCTACAAAGAACCAATCGCTTGCGCTGCTGAGCTAGTTCGGCAAACTGGTGCGCATGTATTGTGTTTTATTCACTCACTCATTCACGAATATAACAGCGATAAATATGCATGCAGAATCTAAATACTCCTGATGAAATGAGCTGTACTTGTGCTAACTCCGAGTTATGAATGTGAAGATCAAATTGAAAACATTGGCATGGTTCAGTATGTGAACAGTGGCGGCATTTCTTGAGCGAATAACGCTGTGATGTTTGACATGCCAGACGATAGCGATCATTCTGGAAAAGGCATCTTACCTCGAATGTATCACCTCTGGGTATTCCTCATCATATTCTGGGAATTCATCGGACTCATTTGGATGAACGGAAAATATCTGGGAAACAGTTTCGTACACAGTGAGCCAATCGAACGGGGCTTGAAACTTGCCATCTGCTGCGCCTTTCGACGCATAGTCCAGATATTCCCGCAGCAAATGTGTCCATGGACTTTCATCCTCAGCATTGTCAAAGTCTTCCACAACCAAAAAGCTCTCCGAAATCCACTCTCCGACTGCTGTCCAATTGAGCGCGATGCCGGTGACAGCGCTCGGCTGGTGTGCCGTCTCGCTGCCGTCGGTGGTGAACGTGCGCACCAGGCTGGACACGAGCTCGCTCCCGGCAGACTCGCCGGCCGACAGCCACCGTCTGACCTCGGTCAGGTCGACGCTGCGCTTGGGGCGGCGCCGGGTCGCGTCGTGCGCGTCCAGCAGCTGCTCGATCAGGTCCCAGATGACCGCCACCGCCCGCCGGTCCTCGCCGTCGATGGGCGGCGCCGCCTCGCCGCGCGCCGCCGCCGCCACGTTGTCCCACAGCGACTCGAAGGCGCGCCGCGCCGCCCGCTTCGCCTCGCTGGACTCGCCGGCGTCTGTGTGGAGCAGCTCGCGCCGCAGTGTGTCGGCGCCGTCCAGCAGCAGGCCGAAGAAGCGCCACATGGTGTCGACGGCGGCGACGTCGGCGGCGGCCAGCGGCGCGTCGGCCGACACCAGCGACGCCGACGGGTCGGGCGGGTGTTGGGGGATCAGCCGGTCGGCAGTCGACTGTGGGCCTGCAGTCGGCGTTGGCGACGGGTGGTCGCGCGGCTCCCCGCCACCCACCGGCGGCACCACCCTCTCCGTCACAGCCGGGTCGTCACGGCCGGCAGGGTCGTCACGGCCGGCGGACCCCGGCGGCACCACCCTCTCCGTCACGGCGGGGTCGTCACGGCCGGCGGGCTCCGGCGGCCTTTGCCGAACCCTCTCCGTCACGGCCGGATCGTCACGGCCGGCAGGGTCGTCACGGCCGACAGGGTCGTCACGGCCGGCGGGCTCCGGCGGCACCACCCTCTCCGTAACGGCGGGGTCGTCACGGCCGGTGGGCTCGTCACGGCGGGCAGGGTCGTCACGGCCGGTGGGGTCGTCACGGCCGGCGGGCTCATCACGGCCGGCCAGTTCCGGCGGCACAAGACCCAGCACGAGCGTCACCAGACCGCGGTACGAGCGCAGCAGCTGGGAGGCGGCGGCGCGGAACTGGCGTCGCTGCGCCCTCCTGACGGTGCGCCGCGCCAGGCGGCCGCCGCGCCGGCGCGCCAGCCGCAGCCGGTGCCGGTAGCGGCGCTGCTCCAGCGCGCTGAACATCACCGGCGGCTGTAGGGAGTAGGAGCGCCGCTGCCGCGACTGGTAGTGCGCCACGGTCGCTCCCGACGCCGGGTCGTACTCGAGTCGCGCCGACAGCCGCGGCGGCTCCAGCAGCCGCTCGTGCACCTCCATGCTGTCGCCACAAACGGACAGCGTGCGCCACAGCAGGACAGCGACAACACCGGACGCCGTGTGACGCAGCAACATGGACACGACCATGCTGGTGAAGGACCGATGGGTTAGCAGATGTCTGTCACCAGGTGGATGTTGCATCCACCAAGCTGAATTTCGCTCCACAGTTCACGTGCTTACAGTTGTATGGTTCTTGCCTCATTCAGGGTATTACCGTTTCACCCCTCACTATGAACCTTTTCAATAGCTGATCACATAGTTCTACTCGTCGCTACATTTTACAATCATGCACAATCCCTTTGCCCAAGTTACGTAGACTGTGTATACCACTATCAGCCCGGCCGGTACTTGCCGCAACTTAGCATCAACGTACAAAGAGTAAGGAATCGTAGAAAGTGGCATTTGTGTTCGTCTGTTCGTCTGTCTCGTGAGTATACCACCATGGCGCCTTCATTGTGAACTTCTTCGACAGACGTTTCCAGCCTGCGAGAGTTCGCTGTTTCTGCAACTGCGTAACGAGGTGGAGTTCACCTTAGAAATGGAAGAGGAACGACGAACTTTGGAGCCACCTCAGGTGGTGGACGGGCCACATCTTGCGGCATCCACGGGAATAGTGGAGCCTATCAACGGGTCAAGCCGGGCCACGCTGCCCGAGGTGGTGCCTCGGTCGGATCTGCCCGCGTCGCTTAAGGCGGTAGACGGACCTGACCGGGATACAAGTGCAGTGGCGGCGACAGGAGCAGCAGAGGGTCGGCCAGACGATGGACAGCTGAGGAGGGTAGGTGATGACGAAACATGACAGGCCCTCCAGATCCTCCGGACGGTTCAGACCTTCACGCCCTTCAGATCAGAGTCCAACAAGCCCTCCAAATCTTCCGGATCTGCAAACAGCCGCGCAGTCAGGGCATTTTCTTTTATAGGGGCTGATGAAGCGGCCGCGTGAGGGAATTCTATCTGGTTTTTTTTGTCCGAAGGCGATGGCTGCGCGAGTTGATGAGGTTCAGGAAATACCAAAATATGACGCGAAGATGTTTATGGAAAACACTGTTGCCTTGGCGCCGTTTCACCTTTTCACGAAGACGCTCATTTCACGTTCATTTCAGCATGACGGGAGGCCGCGGCAATGTACCCGCACTCCCTCCTGGCTACGCTGCTGTCTCTTATCCGAACCGTTTTTGAACATCAGAGTCAAGACCCACTAGTTCTCCAAATCGGCAGCCCCTGTTGACACTGCAAACTCTTCAGCCCTCAAAATCGGTCCCTACTGACGCCGCAGATCCTCCAGATCTCCAGATAACCAGCCCATGCTGACACTGCAGACTCTTCAGCCCTCAAAATCATTCCCTACTGACGCTGCAGTTCCTCCAGATCTCCAGATACCCAGTCAATGCTGACACTGCAGACTCTTCAGCCCTCAAAGCGACCGATCAGTAGGGACCGATTTTTGAGGGCTCGAGAGTCTGCAGTGTCAGCAGGGGCTGCCGAGTCGGAGAACTAGTGGGTCTTGACTCTGGTGCCACTGCAGGATCCTGCAGTGGCAGAAGGGACTGAAGGGCTGAAGAGTCTGCAGTGTCAGCATGGGCTGGGTATCTGGAGATCCGGAGGATCTGCAGCGTCAGTAGGGGATGATTAGGGGATGTCCTCCAGTCCCTGCTGATGCTGCGGAACATCCAACTCGGCAATCCCTCCTGACACTGCAAACCCTCCAGCCCTCCAGGTACCGAGCCCCTGCTGATCCTGAAGACTGCAGTCCATGCGGACCTCGACGGCGTAGTGCCGCTGACGATCTGTCAGTATTTTAACATATTGCTAAGCGTGTTTTACGTTGGCATGTTAGATAACGTGTTCCCATCAGTATTTTGACCAGACGTGGGTTTAACGTCGGCTTTAAGTAAAGGTTATTCGGATATATTTCGCTCTTTGTGGGCGGGTGTAGCTCAACTGGGGTTATTTTTTGTCGTGCTGCTTCCCGTCAGTGTGGTTCACGGAGCAAGCACTCGAGGAAGGCCGTGTGTTGCAGAAGAAAATAACGTAAGTTGGGTCGCGCCCTGAATCGAGTGAGACCCACATTTAGGAAGTATGTCGAGGTGAGCCCTGCATCCAGTGGGACCCATGTCTAGGCAGTAAATTGGGGTGTGCCCTGAATCAGGTAGGACCCATGTCTATTTGAGACTAGAGACGTCATGTTTCAGTTTTGTTTAAATTATCTACTTGCTATGGGTTGAGGCATGGCGCTCGTTTCACTCATTGACTGGGTGTGTGCGGATCGGCAGCTGATTGGCTGATTGTGTGGCGGCTCCCCAGCTGATTGGTCGGCTGGCGCTGCGAGCGCTGAACTCTGACTCGGCGCTGCACCGGCTCGTCAGCGCGGCGGAGCGGCATGGGGTGGCGGTGCCCGGCCGGCCCGACTGGCTGCGCCCGCTGGCCGCCGGCCACGCCTCCCTGCTGGACCTGGCGCTGACGTCACACTGTCGTCAGCTGATGACCAGCGCCGTCTCCGCTCTACACGACCTGGCGCCGTCCGACCCGAGCGGGTCAGTTCAGCCGACGTCGGGCCCAGTAGCTGAGCGGCGTGTCTTCTGCGGCACTTCTGCGGTCGTCAACCGGGGCTTGCTGCTGAAATTATCGTGATTGTCGGTCATTCTGATGTAGGTCGCTTGTTTTATTTCCCATCCCACGCGGTCGATAATTCTTAACGGTCACTTTTGGACCATATTATCACGAAAGCAACGATTGTCGAAGTTTTCCCGGCCGTGTTGGTCTACCGAGAATAATTCCGGAGACGCATGGATCTGAACTCGAGATTCCCGACATCGTTCTCATTCGGGGGCTGGTCAGGTCATTTGACCATCCAGCGACACACATCCACACCACCAGTCAGCCTATTAGGCCGCCATGTCGACCTAGTGCCTAGTGTGACTGTGCACGGCCCTGGCCAAGGTCCGGCGGAACATGGCGATGCTCCCTCCAGCTGGCCAGGTCCGTACCGATACTGGCCTGTGAGCCGGCTCTAATGGTCGGTGTTGGGTCACTCGTCCCCGCTGTGATCTGGGTCTGATGATCAGATCTGCCGTGCGTAGTCCTCGGAACGACTGTGACTCGTTGGCCTCCTCGAGCCCACTCTGAACGATTCAGGCCAATCGCGATCTTTCCAGCAATTGTAACGTGGTCTGACCTGCCCTGGCCTATTCTGACCTGTCCGTGTGACAGAGTGATCGACTGTGGCCTTTGGCAGCCCGGCTGACCTGTCGTCCCTACCCTGACCTCTCCAACTGACCGACTGACCAGCTGTGACCTCTGGCAGCCCGGCTTACCTGTCGTCCCTACCCTGACCTCTCCAACTGACCGACTGACCAGCTGTGACCTCTGGCAGCCCGGCTGACAGGTCGTCCCTACCCTGACCTCTCCGTGTGACCGACTGACCAGCTGTGACCTCTGGCAGCCCGGCTGACTTGTCGTCCCAACCCTGACCTGTCCGTGTGACAGAGTGATCGACTGTGGCCTTTGGCAGCCCGGCTGACCTGTCGTCCCTACCCTGACCTCTCCGTGTGACCGAGTGACCGTGACTGTGACCTCTGGCAGGCCGTCTGACTTGTCGTCCCTATCCTGACCTCTCCGTGTGGCCGAGTGACCATGACTGTGACCTTTGGCAGCCCGGCTGACCTGTCGTCGCTGGTGGCCGCCGTCCACCACTGGCTGACCTGTTCAGTGGCGGCGCGCCACCACCTGCCCGACCTGACGCCGTCCGGGCCGGTGGACGTGCTGCTCAGCGGAGCGCCGCTCTCCCCGTCACTGGCGCAGGCGTCAGCCCGCCGCTGGCGCCGGCTGGCCGAGCTGGCGGCGCGCCAGCCCGACCGCGCCACTCTCGCCCGGCTGGCGGCGCTGACGCACAAACTGGGTAGGTGGTCCGGCCGCCGGTGGTCACGGTGGCTGGTCCGGCAGCTTCGAACCCATTTACCATCATGGTCGGCTCTCGTTCTGGAAAATCACCTTGCGTGAGGAGCATTGCAATCGTCTCAGGGTTCTTTGTTGTCACGTGAAAATATGGAAATAGTTATTTGACTGACCCGATCGACACCACCAGCCTGGGCTTCGTTGTTTGCAGGACGAAACTGGCAAGAGACTCAACCAGACTTTGTGATGAGCCTTCTTCAGTACCTGACCCAGCTGCAGAAGATGCTGTCAGACGACCCAACAACGACCGGTAGGAAGCGGATCCTTGCCATCACAACTGAACGATGCGCCTAAGTAACCGATTATGTGTTGTGTTCACGTGCACATCGACAGAGCTGTGCGCACCGCTGTTCAGTTTTGTGTTCACGCGCACATCATCAGAGCCCCACGGGCGGCTGTTCAGTTTTGTGTTCACGTGCACATCATCAGAGCTGAGCGGGCAGCTGTTCAGTGTTGCGATCATGTGCACACCGACAGAGCTGTGCGGGCAGCTGTTCGCTGTTGTGTTCACGTGCACATCGCCAGAGCTCCACGGGCCGCTGTTCGGTGCTGCGATCATGTGCACACCATCAAAGATGTAGGGTTGCCTTGCCGTTAATATTGCTGCATCTGATTCAATAGATTCCATTCCGAAGTTGGGTCGGCGTCGTTTTTGTGAAGTTTTTTACAGAGTAGTGTTCGTTCCCCCGCCTCGGTGCCGTTTTTACTTGTCCCTGTCAGCGCTGAATCACGCGGGAGACTGCGTCACACAGTCCCCTTGTAATAAGCTGTTTCTCCTCTCCCCTTCCCCTCCCGAATATAATCGTGTGATCTTCCCAAATGTTCGTGTGCTAGGTTTGCGAGCACAACACGAAGTATTATGCAGGGAGCACGGCTCCCAGATCGATGTGTGCAGATTTTCTGTTGCTGTCCTATTATCTACAAGCTCCCTGCACTTGTGTCTGGAGTGGTTCGGTCCGGCGGGCCATTGGATGTTTGTCCGTGGGCTGTTATCCATAGCGCGTGTGGCCCCACACTGTGGTCTACAGCTCATTGTGTGCCCCACTCGACTGTGTGCGGCTTCTGGAGGTGAGGCTGTGGACAGCAGTGTGGCCAACAGCTCGTTGTGTGTCCCAGTCGACTGTGCGCGGCTTCTGGAGGTGAAGCAATGTACAGCAGTGTGGTCAACAGCTTGTGTGTGTCCTAGACGACTGTGCGGCTTCTGGAAGTGAGGCTGTGGACAGCAATGTGGTCAACAGCTCGTGTGTGTCCCAGTCGACTGTGTACGGCTTCTGGAGGTGAGCCCGTGGACGGCAGTGTGGCCAACAGCTTGTGTGTGTCCCAGTCGACTGTGTACGGCTTCTGGAGGTGAGCCCGTGGACGGCAGTGTGGCCAACAGCTTGTGTGTGTCCCAGACGACTGTGTACGGCTTCTGGAGGTGAGGCAATGTACAGCAGGGTGGTCAACAGCTTGTGTATGTCCTAGACGACTGTGCGGCTTCTGGAGGTGAGGCAATGTGCAGCAGTGTGGCCAACAGCTCGTGTGTGCCCCAGTCGACTGTGTACGGCTTCTGGAGGTGAGGCAATGTACAGCAGGGTGGTCAACAGCTTGTGTGTGTCCTAGACGACTGTGTGCGGCTTCTGGAGGTGAGCCCGTGGACGGCAATGGCAGACCGGGCGCTCGCCGACGGGCAGGACGTGGCTTCTCTGGCGGCGGCCGCCTCCACCTTACGACTGCACCTGGGCCGGCTGCTGCTGGCCAGACTGTGGCCTCTGCTGGAGGCGCCGCCACGGCCACGACGTAGCCCCTGTACACTCTGGGTGAGTTGATCCCGGCTCCAACCGCCAGTGCCACCGGCGCCGGCCGGTGACACCGTGACCCCAGCTTGACCAGCTGGCGTGCAGTAGGTCGCGCCTCACGTCCTTCCTCACACCCGTGCCGGCTGACCACTGGCCAACGTTGCCGTCTCGATAGCACAATTAGTTAGAGTGCCGGCCTGTGTTGATATCACCTGTCATGACAAGGCTGGATTCCAGTCGTTGAGCACGCTCTCGTCTAGTCCTGACCTGACAGGATCAGCTGACGGCGGCATGCTCAGGCTGGTGACGTGGCAACGGGACTGCCGTTTCGGGGCATTGCCTCCTGATCCAAACGCTCTTTCATTTCGAGGTTCGTCATCTTCCATCACAATATTTATCGCGAAGAATTATCAAACTTCGTTGAAAAATGGACTCTGCGGTATTCCTGCACGCTGGCAGCCTACCGTACACTCCCGACTGTATTCCTTCACGCGGGCAGCCTGCCATATACATCGACGGCATTCGTTCACGCGGGCAGCCTACCATACACCTCGACTGCATTTCTGCACGCGGGCAGCCTATCATACACCTCGACTGCATTTCTGCACGCGGCCAGCCTATCATACACCCCGATTGTATTCCTGCACGCGGGCAGCCTACCATGCACCTCGACGGTGTTCCTGCAGGCGGGCAGCCTACCATGCACCTCGACGGTGTTCCTGCAGGCGGGCAGCCTACCATGCACCTCGACGGTGTTCCTGCAGGCGGGCAGCCTACCATCCACCTCGACGGTGTTCCTGCAGGCGGGCAGCCTACCATCCACCTCGACGGTATTCTTGCACGCGGGCAGCCTACCATGCACCTCGACGGTATTCTTGCACGCGGGCAGCCTACCATGCACCTCGACGGTGTTCCTGCAGGCGGGCAGCCTACCATGCACCTCGACGGTGTTCCTGCACGCGGCCAGCCTGCCATCCACCTCTCACCGCAGCCGGCACGTGTCATCTATCCCGGGCGACACAGGGGTAACCTACTGGATGTGTGATCGGGGGTCTTGATTTCAGCGATGGGACAGATGGCGGATTTTCCCCCATTTAGTGATGCGATGTGGTGCATGTATTCCAGCAGCATTACTTGAGCTATGCATACATGCTTGAAGGCGTACAGCCTTTAACCACTCAAAGTAATGGGCATGTGATTGATATGTTTGTATTCCGGGCCGTTCTGCACTTTTAAAACTTTTAAAATATGTTTGTATTCCGGGCCGCCCTTGCTTAATACTCGCCGTCATTTTCTAACACTTGCCGTCCTTTTCTGACCCCTGCCGTCCCCGTGTACCATTTGCCGTCGCTCATGCAGCATCCCAATGAGCGCCTGTAATGGCTGGATGTGTTGTGTTGTGTTGCAGGCACCAGTGACGGAGCACCGTGCCGCCAGTCGTGGTAGTGGCTCCGCTGACGAAGACGGCGGGTCGTCGGACGGAGCGCCCGCCCTGTCCCCTGACCTGACCAACCGCGAGGCCAAATCTCCCGACCCGAGCCACCGCGCCGGAAGTCGTGGCGTGGGTCATCGCGACGTGGGATCTCCCGTCCAGGGTGACCATGACGCCAGTTCTTCTGATCTGGGTCATAGTGACGTTGTTGCTCCCGACTTGAGTCGTCCTGACATCAGTTCTGCTGATCTGGATCACCATGACGTCAGCTCTTCTGATCTGAGTCATGGTGACGTTATTCCTCCCGACTTGAGTCGTCTTGACATCAGTTCTGCTGACCTGGATCACCTTGACGTTGATCTTGGTGTCGGCTCTTCTGACCTGGAGGTCCGCCAGACGGATCGCCGCGCCGAGTCGGCCGCCACCCCGGCCACGCCGCGGCGCTCGCCTGAGCAGACTGCCCCAGCGCGTGCCGCCAGCGGTGGCGTGATGCCGCGGCCGGCCGGGCTGCGTCACCGGCTGGCCGCGTCACTGGCGGCCCGCCTGCGTCGACACGCCCACCTGCTGGAGAACGTCGCCCGGCTGCCGGCCGGCGGTCGGCCCCCGCCGCCGCCGCCGTCGTCTCAGCCGGCGCTCGCGTACCTGGCCGAGCAGAGCGGCCTGCTGGCTGAGCTGCAGAGTGCGCTGTCTGGCGGCGCCGCCTGCCCGCTGCTGCAGCGGGCCGCCGTCGACGGCGCTGCCGCCGCGCTGGCCGGCCACCCCACCACCCGCGCCCGCCTGGCGACGCTGCTGCGCGCCGGCAGCTGGCGCCGCGCCAGCCGCCTGCTGCGCCAGCTGGCGCACCTGCCTGAGGCCGTCGGCTGGACGGACGCTGTGCTGGCCGTGTGCGCTCTGCAGGAGGGTGAGTGGAGACAACCGCCCTTCTGTGGTGGGGGTCGTGACCGCGGTGAACCTCCTGAACATAAAACATTAGAGAGCCATGAGGGGTGATTCAGACCAATTCAAAAGGCTAGTGTTCGCCATTGTTTTTCTTGCGTGTGCATGCACCCAATAATGAACAAACTCGTTGGTAGCACATGCCGTAAGTCGATGCACTCTGCCCATAAAATGCAACAAGCACACCACTTGCAAGTACATTTACTGGATATGACATGATAAATATGCTATAGGATGGTATGGGATAATTGATAAAGATGGGATAAGGACGGAATGGGGTGGTTAGCACAAGATGGTCTTAACTGTCTTAGTTCTTAACCTTAGGATGAGAGCATGATTATAATCCTTGGCGTTTTTGTATCATACCTTCTTCAAGTGCTGCAGGCAGCGAACACATTATGCAATCAGAATGGGTACAATATGTTTTCATGTTTCTGAAGGTAAAGAAATTGCAAGACATCTTTTGTTCTTGACAAGAACACTTCCTTGAAAATATGCTCAACCGAACGATTAAGGCTAAACATTTAATACAGTTAAAGGCTATCCTACGCTCATTTTGAACTGCCTGTCATTCAACAACATGCTATAAGATGTTTATATGAATCTCTTTTCATCTGTATGAACTATTTGGTATGATTATGAACTTAAGCATTGCTGGTCTTGAATATAATGAAATTTGCTACCAATGCTGCTTGTTGGATGATGGCTGGACCAGGGCATGAGCATGGACAAATGTAAAGTAATTTAATTATGTCAACCACTAATAATCTATTGGGCTGGAACTTCATGTAAGTCATACCACCAAATTTTTGCTTTCAGCAAGTCATTGTTATGGTGTTACCTGGAATCATTGATTTGTGCCTGCCAGTATTTTAGCGCGTTTTCATATCTGCCCTTCGGGGTTGTAATTACTCAGGAAGTCGAGATGCACCATGTCACATCGGTTCTGATCCGATAGGCGTCACCGTTATACCATTAGCGACGTGTGAAGACATCGTGAGACGTTGTTTCATGACGTCACTGGGGACATTACATATGGGAATGTTAAGAAATGCGTGACGCATCCCCGCCGCCGAGTCCCGGCCGAAAACGACTGCCTCGCGGCGGGGGAGTGGCAGCGGCACTGGCAAGGAGGTTGGTGCTGCCCTGCGATAGCCACGGCAGAGATGGCGGCTTGTGGACCCGCGACGGAGACGTGATCCCCAGATGCGATGCCGGCAGGGCAGGTACCCTGGGTGACGATAGATGAAGCGGCAGCGATGTTACCAGGCGCCACGGCTGACCAGCCGCCGCCACCGCGCACATCAGATCGGTGGCACCGTCCTCCCCGTTCCAATGGTCTTATTTGTTCGTTAGTTTGTTATTTGGGCTTTAGATAGCATCGACTTCATTGGTCATGTAACGCCCATTGCAATGAAAGTTATTTACACGTCGATATATCTCATGCTAACTAGCTAAGCTTGCAAAATATTAGTCATGGTTACGACCGGTATGTTAAATACGTGATGGAGAAGTTTAACGTTTTCAGCGCGGTGCATATATCATTGAAAAATGATACCTCGGCGAGGTAATCAAAAAGTCCCGATTGCACAATATCCCATAAAATTGCACCAAGTGACCGAACACACCAAATGTGACGTCTACGCTCCGATTCATAGGCGGGGCAGGAGAGCAAGACATGACCTACAGATAGACGGGCGTGACATTTCTGGCGGTGTGGTAATTCATTGTTAGTTAGCAGGTAAGAGTGAGAGGCATATATGTGCCCTATTCTCAAGCGGCACACTTTCGTGTCGCCTATTACTACACGAACACGAACTCCATTTTTTCGAGACGATGCTTCATCGCCCGTAGCTTATTATCAGTTAGTGTTCTACAAAAGCTTGCTGCTTTGCGAGCACGTACGTAGAAATGGTTCGGAGGCGATCACGGACAGGGAGCGGTAGGATTCGCAAGCACTGGAATTAGCGGCGCACGTTTTGCAGCAGCGTCAGCTAGGTCGTTCCTAGAGATGCCCATGTGGCTGTCTAATCTTCTCTCTCTCCAATGTGTTCGTGATTTGCGTTTTCGTCTACCATTGTCTTTTGGTAACGACCTGTGGTGCGTTTATAGTACGCCTCCCTCGAGTTGCGTCGGGGCGGTTGCAACCGACTGCTCCAATTTCCGACGGAAGTCATTGCCCCATGTCCTTTCCACAGGACTGGTCTGCTATATCAGGCGCTCCTGTTTCCGACAGAGGTCATTGCCCCGTGTTCTTTCCATAGGACTGGGGCTGCGATACCAGGTGCTCCTGTTTCCTACAGAGGTCGTCGCCCCGTGTCCTTTCCACAGGACGGGGGCTGCGACACCAGGTGCATATGCTTCAGACGGAGGTAGTTTCCTCATGCTCTTCCCGAAGGAGGGGTGCTGCGACACCGGGTGCCTCTGTTTTCGACTCACTGTGGTATGGGCGTGAATGATCAATTCTGATCGAAGCGCCGTAAAGCCCAAATAACAAACTGACTCGCTGTGGTGGCGTTCTTTGGCGTTGTGCTGTTGTGGTTCTCATGGCCAGCTGTGCCCGGTGCCTTCCTCTCCGTTTACTCTCGGATTGCTTTGGTGCCGTTCACGTTGATCTGGTGGCGTCACAACCGACCTCCTCCGCATTTATCCGCCATGACGGCCATCTACTCATTTGCATGGGCGAGCGATAGGTCGGCCACTGTCAGCTCTTTTCTAGAACACTTCGAACGCTCTGCTGTGTCCTGAGTGGCACGCCCCACTCCATCGTCGTCTGATGGTTGGCACATTCTGCCGCTGTCGTGTGGTTTCCCCGGACTTTCGACTCTGGACAGCGCGGGGAAGACAGGGTGCCGCTTACCTGTCGCCAGCGTCTCCGCTGGCCGGCCAGTGTGGACGGCTGACGACTCTGGACAGTGCGGGGAAGATGGGGTGCCGCTTACCTGTCGCCAGCGTCTCCGCTGGCCGGCCAGTGTGCACGGCTGACGGCCGTGTCGGCGGGACCCGGACGCGGTCTTGCGCCGTACTGTTTGGTGACTTTTCGCCCGGCCTGCCCAGCTCGGTCCCGCAGAACGCAGGGTGGGAAATGGGAGAAAATGTAGGCATTGCTACACCAGCTTACGATCTTTAGTGAAGCGATAGACAGCATTGCTGCGGACCAAACATTTATTTTGAGAATCACTCGGTCGATTGGGGGAAATTGGTCATTTTAGTATATGATCGGTGGTAGTCCGCACATCTGTAGCTTAAAGTGAAGAAATCTTCCCCTTGTCAGGAATAACGATTACGGATCATATATATATATATATATATATATATATATATATATATATATATATATATATATATATATATATATATATATATATATATATATATATATATATATATATATATATATATATATATATATATATATATATATATATATATATATATATATATATATATATATATATATATATATATATATATATATATATATATATATATATATATATATATATATATATATATATATATATATATATATATATATATATATATATGTGTGTGTGTATATATATGTGTGTGTGTGTGCGTGTGCGCGCGTGCGTGCGCCGTGATCGTTATTCCTGACAAGGGGGATATTTCTTCACTGTAAGCTACAGATGTGCGGACTACCACCGATCATATAATAAATGGCCAATTTCCACAATTCGACCGAGTGATTCTCATAATGTGTATATATATATATTGGCGTAACAACAAAAAAAATGTATGTTAGGCAATGTTCCGGTGTCTGAGTGTAAGAACCACCTGTGCTCTGGGGATGTCGATATCTGCCCAGCCGTGTAGCAATGACTGAACCCACCGCTGGGAATTTGTGTTCCTGGCTGCCTCATACCAGTCACGACTGCCAACGGAGACAGCTGACGAGCGGCGGCAGTACTTACGCTTATGTTTCCGCCACCAGATGGTGATGACTGGCGCCTGGTGACTGAGATCACTGACGAGCAGCTGCGGTACGAGGTGATCCGCGCGCTGGCCGACTCGTGGCCGCTGCGCCGCTGCCTCGACATGCTAACTGGGACGGCCGACCCGGCCCGGCTGCGGGAGCGCCTGCTGCTTGCCCAAGAGGTGGGTCTCGACCGGCGTCTTAGTCAGTGGTATCGACCCGGTGCAGGACTGTGGGAGCGCCTGCTGCGCGCCCAGCAGATGGGTCTCGTTCGGCGTCTTAGTCAGTGGTATCGACCCGGTGCGGGATTGTGGGAGCATCTGCTGCTCGCCCATGAGGCTGGTCTCAATCGGTGTCTGGGACAGGAAGATCGACCGTACGGGACTGAGGAGGCGTTTACTGCTCGTCCAGGAGGCGGGTCTCGATCTGTGTCTGGAATAGTCAGACCGATACGGTGCAGAGCTGGTACCATAGCAGGACTCTAAGGCGTTCCGTGTTCTCGCCTGCACGTCTGTTGGCTTTCACGGTTTATCATGCGTAGCGCTGAGCGACACACTTGTTTGTTACAAATGTACATTTGGCTCGACTTTTCCCACCTGATGGCGGCTGCACGTATGGCTGGGCATGCTGCCGCTGCCGCGCGTCACCTGTGGCCATTAGTGGAGGGTGGCTGCAGCGTGTACTGGTCGTGCTGGCCGGGTGTTGATGAGCCGGTCTGCCACCGCAGATGCTGCAGCTGTGGCGGCAGACGGAGCTGGCGCCAGTATCGGGCTGGGCCGAGCTGGAGCTGCGCTGCCGCTCCGAGCCGCAGCTGGTGCGGCGGCTGCTGCGTGTCGGCGGCCGGCCTCTGCTCTGGCGCCGCTGGTGTCGTCTGCACGGCCCGGCAGCTGCCGACTCACAGCAGCCGAGCCAGGTGGACCTGCTGGCTCACCTGCTGAGCGAGCCTCTCGTCGCTCCCGTCACCACCGTCAGACAGGTGGGTCACCTGCTGGGTCGCACATCTTGGTCATTGGTGCAAAGGTGGGAATTTGACACATGCCTCGTTGCAAACCATAATAAGTTTAACCTGTTCTGACCTGCATTTGAGGGGTGGGGATGGCCGAGTGGTTAAGGTGTCGGGCTATGGGTACCAAAGGTCCCTGGTTCGACTCTAGCGCCACTCAGGACATTTCCCAATCCCGCGGCCCACCGGCGAAACAGTGTCGGCGGCGCCATTAGCCGTGAATGTGCATAAAGTGTGTCGTGAACCAACCAATAAACAAACCTGCATTTGAAGTGAGGATTGATTCTGACGGGGATGAGTTGCACGTGTAAACACGTTGCGGTCTCTCAAAAATTTATATTTTACATTTTGTTTTGTAATTTCATACCGTGTTGTTTCATTTGGTTTTTACGAACGTGCATCATTGGCCCGGAAGAAGTAGCCTACAAGGTAGGACGTTCTTTGTCCTCATCCCCGAAATGTAGTAATAGCTTTTGTTCATCGAGCTGCGAGGCTCGGTGCGAGGCACGTCTTCTCGATTTTTGCACTACGGACCTTGAATACAACAGTCAGTTTTCTAGTTCTGAACTGACGGCAGCATGGAACACTCTCAAGAGTATGGCAGAAGGCCGGGACTCGCCATATACTCATAGTATTGGGCGTCTACCAATTGCAGCTTTAAAAACACTCCCACGGCCCTAAATGAAATGTGGGCAACAGGCACGTTTACATCTTCGTGGTGGAACCTAATTTTAGTGCCCATGAGGAAACCAAATAAAACTGCCAGGGACCCACCGATTTATATCCCCATGACGCTTGCTTGTTTATGTTTTTTTTGTGTGAAGAAGATGGCAAATGTTTTATTGATCTGTTTTTGGAACGAAACAAAACCCTCACTATGAACACGAGCGGTTTTGGCGGCAATCGCAACACACTTAACCATGTTTTAAAACAAGATTCGGTTGTGCGATCTAATTTTATTAACCAATGTCATACAGCTGCAATATTTGTATATATTGATGGTGTCTATAATGCGACGTGGTCACACGACATTCACATGAAGTTAACCGTACGGGTGTAGCAGGCTCTATGAGGGTTTTCTTGACCATCTTTTCGCTGCGAGGATCTTCCGTGTTAGAATAAGAGGTTCCATCGTGAGCGAATTTGACGAAGTTGACGGATTTCCGCAGGGTAGTGCATTGAGTGTCGCTTTGTTCGTTTTTGCTATGAACGATATGGGCCCTTGATTGCCTACTTTCGTGCGGCAAGCACTATTCATGAGTGATTTAGTCTTGTGGTGTTCATCGCGCACTGTGCACACAGTGGAGGAGCAGTTCCAGCTGGCTGTCCTAAAGCGCAAGAATAGTGCGACAAATCTATGCCTAAATGGAATACTATAGCTGTTCATTTGTGCTGCAAATGCTCTTGCACCGACCCAGTGATTACTATGAACGGACACCATATTTCATTCAAACCAGCTGCTAGCTAAGTGTCTAGGTATGTATATTGACGGACGATTGACATGCACGACGATTGCATTGATGATTGCACTCACATCAATGGCCTTACTCGGAAATGTGTAAAGAAACTACGGGTAATGAGTGCTGTCTCCAGATGCCAGAATGTTGCGGGCAAATCTGACTTGCTTCTTATGCACCTATCCCTGGAACATTATAAAATTGGCTATGTGTGTCATTTATTATGAAGACTGTGCGACAACCTGGTGCCGTCTGGACGGTATCCATTGTACAACCCTTCGCATTGCTACTGGAAATTTCCTCGCTTCTCCGGCTGATAGTTGAATAGCAGAGGCGGATGAGCCTCCGTTTGCGTTGGGCCGTAAATAATTGGGAGCGAAAATATTTGTGCAAACATCCAGCCTGTCACTGAATATGCTCGAGGTCACTAACGTTATGTCAGTTGTCCCGTAATCAGCGTGGCGTATCTTTCATCCGGCGCATGACCTAGACCCAACATAGCTGCAGTATCAGCCCAGGGTATGTGTCACGTGCTGTTACTCCGAGTACTCCGAGCACTGACCCGATTGCTGCGTATCATGTTTTGGTAGGTTGCTTGCGGTCAGGTCCGCCAGCTTTTAGTAAGGCGGAACGTTGAGGTTTCTTTTGCGTACGCTACTAGGTGCCGACTTTTATGCTGTGGCATCTGAGACCATTTTTGCCTTCTAAGGAGGAAGCTTGGATGCGATATGCTTCCGTTCCTGACTAACAATGTACGGCTACTATAACAGCTCTGCAGATTGCCTGAAAAGCAGTTATTGGCGCAAAATGATCCTGGTAGTCGATGCGCCCCTTAGGCCTAAGCTCAGGTTCATCATCAAACCCATCATCATGTGGTCGTGCCATGCAAGTGGTTATTCTGGAATTTGTTTTCAAAGGTGCGCGTCTGTGTGGTGTGGTCTGTGCTCCGTTGTTGTAGCTGTGGCCCGTGTCTCGCCGTCACTATGGCTGTGTTCCGTGCCCCACCATTGCTGTGTCGCGTACCCGGTCGTTGCTGT
The DNA here is from genome assembly GCA_034440575.1 of Imbricaverruca yamaguchii. NCBI lineage: Eukaryota > Metazoa > Arthropoda > Thecostraca > Neoverrucidae > Imbricaverruca > Imbricaverruca yamaguchii. Next base: position 17,925 of record JAOTOL010000375.1, on the reverse strand, counting down.
GGTCCATGTCTAGCCGTCGCTATATCGGTGTCCCGTGCCCCCTGTTGTGGTCCGCGTTTTGCCGTCGTTATATCTGTGCCCCGAGCCCCGCCGTAGCTGTGGGCCGAGCCACTGACCTGAGGTCCTGACGTGCAGCTGCTATCGGTCGTGCCGGCCGCTGAGGCGGTGACGCTGTCTGGGCGGCTCGACTCGCTGGAGGCGCGCGCGCTGGTGCTGTCGGGCCTGTGCCGGTGGCAGGGGCCTGCGCTGTCGGCCAGCCTGTTCGACCGCACCTACCGTCAGGCGGCGGCCGTCCGTCTGCTGCTGCTCGTGGGCGACGGCTGGCAGCACTACCACCAGCTGGACACCCGGCCCGACCTGATCGTCATCCAGCTGTTGATCAACGGCCACTATCAGGCCAGTACCGCAGGGGGAGGGGAGGGGCAACACTAACGCCACCTAGTCACCGGACTCGAGTTGGCGCGAGTAACTGGACTTCAATGCTGTGAGTTCGTGCGTGCATATTGCGATATATCTGGTATCCGGTTTCACTTCATATTGAGGGACCAATACTTTACTCTAGTGCACTCCAATGCATCCAATACACCAATACTCTACACTACGTTTACTTTACTACACTTTACTCTAGTGCGTTGCGTGTTGGTCTCCGACCTGCAAGACCTCGGGTTCAGCTATCGCTGCTTGAAATTTTGGCGTGAATAGGTGCAAACTAATACATTGCCTAGACGGATACGTGTACCGTAGACCATGAAAGAGCAGCCTGGCCTGCCGTAGTTGTGCCCAGTGCGCGCCCGCTGATACTATGTTACTGTGTCCCCGCTGAGGCTGAACCCTCCAGACGGCCGGCGGGGGCATACCTCTGACCAGAGCCTGCGTCGCTGACAGTGCACGTCTCCTGCAGACGGCCGGCCGGGCCATACGTCTGCTGCAGGAGCTCGGTCTGCTGTCGAGCGGCGCCGCCTCCGGCCCGACCCTGCCGTGGCCGGTGACACCCCTGGACACGCCCGTCAACGCCTGCCTGGAGCGGCTGGCAGTGGCGGCGCTGGAGGTGTCGCAGCCGCCGTCTCCGCCGACGCCGCCGGCGCCGCCGCCGCCCCCGCCGCCGCCGACCGCCGCTGCCAGACACCTCTGGGCGGCCGATGACAGCTCGCGCACCTGCATGCGCTGCGGCGCGGCGTTCAGCGCGCGGCAGAGGCGCCACCACTGCCGCAAGTGCGGCAAGCTGGTGTGCGAGCTGTGTAGCAAGCACCGTGTTCAGGTGAGATGCCGGAAAGGACCATGACGACTGGTGGTATGAACGTGCTGGGAAATATATTTGGCCGCCAAGTTCGACCTACACCTTGAACCACGAACGGGAGCGTCACATGACTATTTTCTGCTTATATCTGGTGACCTCATCTAAATGTTACCATTGGTTGCATTTTTGCGATGGTTGGGTGTTTCCTGCAGGTGCGGGTGAGCAAGTTTGTGCGCCAAGTGTAAATGTCTGCTGGCCGGAGTGTACGTGTATGAAGCCGTTTCTGGTGGTCCGTCGCTTTGTCCGGTGATGTTATAACGCTCGTCGTGTCAGCGGGCGATTTCAATCCAGGGTCATAGGATGAGTCGATAATCGGTTCGGTGGCGAATTCAGTCGCCTTGACAGCTCACGTGATAAGCTGATCCGTTCAGGGAACAGTAGCGCACGAGCGTAGGGCGATACTACGACGGCAGTGGCCACGCCCCGGCGCGGGCCGCCCGTGCCTGTCATCTGGGCCGGCAGCCGTCGTGGTGCGTGCCTCTCATCTGGGCATCAGCCGTCGTGCCGCCCGTGCCTCTCATCTGGGCCGGCAGCCGTCGTGGTGCGCTGCCCAGACCTGGAGATCTGGACCGCCTCGTGGTGACCTGCGCACCTTGTGTTCCCCAGCTGGACGACTGCGGCGACACTCCGGTGCGCGTGTGCTCCGTGTGCTTCAGGAGCTGGACGACGGCGGCTCGCGACGCCGACGATACCGAAGTGGACGGAGGACGAACGTGAGTGACGACTCGTGCTGCGAGAAACTGAGCGGTACGCTGTGGATCAACTTCTTGTCTGCGTCCCGGGGAATAACGCATATGTTCCAGCGGTTGGTGTGCTGAGGAGCTTACCCCTGTGTCACGTGTTTATCTGTGGTTTCCTCCTCATATGTGAGCTCTACCCGTATGGCTAGGATTTGTCTCTCAGAGCCGCCTGTTCGCCATGTGTGGCACCCCTCACGAGCTGGACCGGATGTGATCTGGAGCGCTGTTACGTACAAGGTTTCGCCATTGTGGCGCGATGGACTGGAGCTGCTGCCCGGACTTGTACACTGTCCATGGATAAGCTAGCCGGCTGGTAACTGACCAAGCAAGGTCGAGGGCTGTGGCACTGAGGGCGACACTTGAACTCTTGGCTATAACTCTGATGTAGAGCTGGAGTTACGTGATTTGCGCCTGAGTACGCAAGTGGCAAAACAAACAGCGTTGCATGCAGTTTCCTGAAGCTTCCATAGCAACCCAGTGTTCAATGTGTGTTCAGGTATGCACCCAGTAAATGGCAGGTTATCTGTCGCTTAATATAGCATATGCCCTTGTTCGGTAAAAGTGATGATAGTACCCGGCGACGCTGGCAGTCTGACAGTCTGACAGTCTGCAGCTGATATGGCTGAGGGGATACGTTGTTGTGTGTTCCTCTGTTTGTATGTGTATGCGTGTGTCTGTGTGTGTGTATGTGTGTGTGCCTGTGTGTGTGTGTATGCATTTGTATGTGTGTGTGTTTGTATGCATTTATGTATATCATGGTGTGCTTGTGTTTGTATTTGTGTGTATGCCTGTGTGTGATACGGTTACTAACACACCCGTCCTTGTGCGTGAGTCGGGGGGCGTGCCACACGTGCCCGCCTCGTCTGCGGCTGACGCACAGCACCGAGCACAACGCGCGCCTGCTGGACGCCGTGACGTTCCCGCACGCGCCGTCGGTCAGCACGTGCCTGCTGCTGCTGCAGCTGCACACGGACGTGCCGGCCGCCGGCCGGCTGGTGCGGCGCGCCGCCGTCAACCTGCTGTGGCGGCAGCCGGCCGCCGCCGGCGCCGCCCACCCGGCCCTGCTCGCCGGCATGGCGCGCCGGCTGGTCGTCGCCGCCAAGCTGATGTTCACGCGCTGCGAGCAGCCGGCGGCGGCGGCCGAGTGCGACGCGTTGCTGCGCGCCGCCGACGTGGCGCGGCTGCTGCGCGAGGCCGGCTGCGCCGAGCTGGCCGGCGCCGGCCACCTGGCGGACGGCGCCGCGCTGCGCCGGCTGCAGGCGGCGCTGGTCGGCCGCGAGCTGTGGCGCGCCGCGCTCGACGTGTCCACCAAGGCGGGCCTCGACTGCACGCCCGTCTGGGCCGGCTGGGGCCTGTCGTGCCTGCGCGCCGGCGACCTGGCGGCCGGCCGCCGCCGGCTGGCGCACGCGCTGCGGCCGGCCGGCGGCGGCAGCGGCGGCGGCGGAGGAGAGCAGCGCCGCCTGCTGGCCGCCGTCGTGCGTCTGGTGGAGGCGGCGCCGGCACCGGCCGGGCCCGGCCCGTGCGCGCTGGCCCGCGACGAGGCGCAGCTGGAGGCCATCGCCGCCGGCCGGCTGCCGACGGCCGACCGCACGCCCTGCGCCGAGGCTGTCGACGAGGCGCTCCACTACCTGACCACCTACGGCGGCGTGCGCGACGCGCTCGCCTTCCTGCAGCGGCACGGCATGTACGCGCGCGCGCTGGCGCTGGTGCTGCAGCTGGCGGCCGCGCCCGGCGACTTCCACCGGGCGGTGCTGGTGCCGGCCGTGCGTGACGGCGGACTCGGCCGCCTGCTGGACGCCATGAGAGAGAACAGTCCGTCGCTGCTCAACTGGAAGGTGGGCCTCGCGCGCCGCGACATACACTGGTATCAGGTCGCCAATGCATAAGGCTTCTGTCCAATGCTGACTGCATTTTGGATTTCAGGTTGTAGTACATAGCTTTGTGAGCTCGCTTTAAGTATGGAAGAGAGCAACCTTTGGAGCTGATTGTTGTATTCGTATTATCTTCTTCTGGTTGGTTATTCATTAATTTGTTGTTATTAATTGTGTTTCCTAGGTGTGATGCACTTGACATGTGCGACAGTGACTGCTTTTGTATTGTCTCGGAACACCCATGGAATGTTGGCATTTTCGAACGTGAATGTGCCATTACTGTGATGAATTGGTTTGGTGATTTTCATCGCGCATACGTCGCGGTCAATCGATCGATTGCGCACGAACAGATGATGAACTGGGTGGGAATTTGACTGTGTGCACTATTGTGGAGAAGCTCTGGGAGCACCCGGGCTGGGAAGCTGAAGCCAGCCAATCTGATAAAGATGATGTATAGTCGGATTTCCTTTTAGTCCGAGGCGCGGCTACAATTGTGCCGTTGGCTCAGACAGAGTGGCAGATGGGGTTGGCGCGTCACCGTTCCGATCCGGCGGCGGCTCAGGTGAGCCGCACACCTGCCAGTATACCAGTTACCGTGGCCGGCGCCGGCTGATGGTCATGCCGCTCCGCCAGAGCTACCTGGAGCTGAGCTGCTCGGAGCTGCAACGGGCGTGCGCCTGGAACACCCTGCTGCAGATACAGCTCAGCTGCGGGGACCAGCTGCGCGCCGCCGCCACCTGCATTCGACTGTTCTGCACTCACTCGGACTACGCCGCCCATGCTCAGGTGAAATGCTGGTGTGAAATGTGGTGTCATGTTTCACCGGTGTGGTGTCACATGGGGCGGTCCTGTTGTGCAGTCGCTCGGGCCGCGCCGCCCATACTCGGGGGAGATACTGGTGGGGCACATGTCACCGGTGTTGTCATTCTGTGGAGCAATGCCGTTCTGGAACCTCAGGCGCATGACCGATATAATGGATGTGCTGCAACTTAGCAGTCCGGGTTGTAGTGATGTTGATAGTGTGCATGTATCACGTATGATGGTAGGGTTATGTAGGTGCCCGGCCGATGGTGTAGATATATCGCAGGTGATGTCCCATTGACAGCGTGGATATGCCGCAGATGATGGTATGTTGATGTGGATCCCCTTTGATGGTGTAGATGCGTCGTACTTGATGGCATGGTGGTGTGGGTCTCGCGTTGATTGTGTAGGTGTGTCGCAGGTAATGGTATGATGCTGTGGATGCCCCGTTGATAGTGTGGACGTGTTGGTTTGAGCGTCCCGTTGACGGTGTAGAAGCGTCCCGCCCGGATGGCCGGTTGACTGTTTGGAATGTGTTCCAGTCTCTTCATCACTTGGAGTCTGCCAGGGATCACTTGAGTGAATATCTGAACCTCTCTGGGTGGCAGACTCGTGCACATGCAAGAAATCGTATGAGACTCGTGTTGCCATGGAAACGCGTCTCTCAGCAGCTGACTACGGTTGAACTGCAAATGCAGGTGAATGCTGCCTGGAGTCTGATCGGCGTTTGTATTATTTTGTTGCTCACCTGGCCGAACTTTCAGGTGTGACGCTTGATCATTAGGTATATTTCCACGAAAGCAGTGCTTGCTCGAGTTCTGGTGGGGTGCATGTCTACCGATAATAATCTCTAGAATTTATTAATCTGAGCTCGCGACCCGGACGTCACTCCCGCCCGAAAGAGGGGAAGGTCATTTGACCATTCGACTGCATACACCATATAACTTCTACTATATAAAGGGCGAGTTTTGTTTCAATCTCTCTCCTGATTGGTCGACACACTGACACACTGACACACAACTTCGACCAATCAGCGTCGAGTATTCCTGTGACGTCACTACAATATCCGATGTCCGCGATGACTCGTATCAATGCTACCTCAGTCGCCGTGTGACAGTGGTGGCGAGTGCATGTGTCCGTCCGGGAAGTGATGCGACAATGTTAGAACGACAGAAGCCAATGCCTAAGGATGATACACCATCTGCGAAACGTAACAGGGCTCATCGCGAACGCGAGACTGCTGAGCAACGAGAACAGCGTTTTACTGAGAGACGAGAGAGGCAGGCTATATTGCTTAAAAAATAAATACCACAGCAACACAATTGTCGCCTTGCTGTTGCCCGTGCACGTCATGCGGCCAATGCAATTATGTGGTGTGATGTCGGTTTTGCATACGACATTAATGCGGCACACAGTACCAACAAGCATGTCATTATCGGTTCAATGAGTAAAGAGTGTACCCATTGCGGTGCACTGAAATGGGCTGGCGAAACTTGGGATGTGCTGTTCACACGGCAAAGTACGGCTGCAGACGCTGGCTGATCCTCCTGATATATTGAAGGAGCTGCTTACAGGTAGCACATCGATGGCAAAGGAGTTTCGAGGCAAAATCTGGCGTTACAATGCTGCCTTCATGATGACCTCTTTCGGCTCCACGGGTGGTCCGGTACATCGTGGTATATTCACTACATTCAAAGTACAGGGTCAGGTGTATCATCGAATGGGCAGTTTGGCGACCTTACCCGGGCTAAGCCGGGTACTGGACACTAGTATATCATAAAACATCATATCCTCCAATCATTTTGTTCCATTGTTCAGATATCCGTACGGAGGGTGAGCTTAGTGTTAGTTCATCAACAGGCAACTTGTTTTATATTGATATTTGAATGAGGCTATTATACTTGTACAGTTACTGAGCATGTAGTAGCAACGTATGGGTTTGGTAGTATTTATGTCCAACAGTACAGGCATTCTATATTGGTGGCCGAAGTGATGTGTGCATTTTGCATGTTAATCTGTGTCGAGAATGAAGTAAACTCAGATTACATAGCTAATGGTGTCACTGGAATATGGAGTGTTCACTTCCAATTGCTATTGCAATAGGCATTTTGGCTGCGTTATGTGATACAGTACATTATCTTACTCATGCGGTTCGGTCGTGCTGCATATTGGAAGTATTCTATCCCGACGAATTAAGGAGCCCTCGGAGCCTAGACCGTCCTGTCGCCGTCCGATCTGGTCTGACGATGTTGGTTTCGGCCGTGTCAGGTGACCAAGTTCCTGAGTGACCCCAAGAGCCTGTGGTCGGGGACTGCGCCGGCCGGGACTCCGGCACCCACTCTGTTCGGGGACGATCGTCAGCGAAGGCAGCTGCTGGTCACTCTGCTGGCCGACAGTCGCAGCGTGCCAGACTCGCTCTGTCTGGTGCACAGGTGCGTGTCAACTGGGCCTCTGCCCGGTGCACAGGTCCGTGTCAACTGTGCCTCTGTCTGGTGCACAGGTGCGTGTCAACTGGGCCTCTGTATGGTGCACAGGTGCATGTCAACTGGGCCTCTGTCTGGTGCACAGGTGAGTGTCAACCTGGCCTCTGTATGGTGCACAGGTGCGTGTCAACTGGGCCTCTGTCTGGTGCACAGGTGCGTGTCAACCTGGCCTCTGTCTCGTGCACAGGTGCACTGGGTCCAGTAGCTGGTAGATGCACGTGAGTCGTATCGGATGCATGAATCCCACAAACCAGACGTGCGTTTTGACCATGTTGTGTATGGTACTCAGGTAAATGTCCCTTTTTGTCCAGTGCAGTCATCAATCCTTCCGTCGCCTGGTTTCTACTTGCCCTCTCCCTTATACAACACAACGACATTGTGCTAGGCCATGGCCGATGCGCCCTAAAACCATAACCTCACACACTGCATTGTGCTAGGTATATCCGACACCACTGCCTGAGTTGTTTCAGAACGCTTGCTCGGAGTTTTATCCGACACAGTCAGAGATATATGGAGCGCCTGGCATCGCTGTTCTGAGTATTCTTCGACACGGTGACGGGTCTAGGACGTCTGCTTGCTATATCTTATCAGCACGGCTCTTGGTATTATCTGGCAGTCAGAGGTGTCTGCTGTGCCTGCTGGTCACGTGGGCCTCCCAGCATGCCATTTCGCTTCAGTCTCTTGTCCATCCTCACCTGATGTTTTCTCATTGCGTCATATAATATTTCCCATCATCTCCCTTTCCGCCCTCCGCCCATCCCTCTTCTCTTTTTTACTCTTGCCTCCTTTTCTTAGTCTTCTTCTCCGCTGCTCTTCTCTATCCTAATCCCTTCTCCTTTCCTCCCATGTCCCTCTTTTGTTCTCATGTTCTCCATGCACTTCGCCACACATTTACTGGAAACTGCCATGCCATGTCGAAAATACCATACACTTACTCTGCTCACCTCGCCTTATCCCGTCCTATACAAACTCACTACCGTACCCTATACAACCTCACCACCTTTCCCTATGCCTCACCACCTTACCCTATACAACCCCACATCAGCTCACTTCTTTCCTCATTATGCTTCACCTCACTTCACCTTACCTTACCTGAGCTCATTTAATCTCACCTCAGTTCATCTCGCCTCACCACACCTTACCTCACCTGACCTCGCCTCACCTTATCTCATGTCTCCTCGGCTTACCTCTTCTCACTTCACCTCACTTCACCCTACATGACCCCAACGTCACTTCATCTCACCTCACCTTGTCTTCTCACTTCGCCTCACCTCACCCTCATCTTACCCCAACGTCACTTCACCTCGCCTCACCTCCCCTCACCCTGTCGCTGACCCCTCCGCCTTGTCCAGTGTCGCCTGGCCGCACTGACAGCCGTGACTCTGGTGTCGCCAGGATCGAGCAGGCTCTGCGGCTGGACGTGGACGGCGCGCTGCCGGCGGCGGCCGCCCGTCTGACGGCGGCCGGCCGCGCCGACCACCTGTACTCGCTGCTGTCCCAGCTGATGGAGACGATGCCGCTGAGTGGCGCCACCGTGCGCCAGTTGGTGGCGCTGCCGCCGGCCGGCCACCCGTGCGTCAGCCTCCTGCTGACCGTCATCACCGACCCGGAGGCCAAGGTCAGCCGCCGCCGTGTCCGCACACGTCGAGCTCAGGGCGGCGGCGACTGTCCCGGCCGAGCTGAAGTGGTTCAGAACATGGTGATCTCAAGAAAATTGACGAGTATATATTTGTGTTACCAGAATGCGTCCCCATCATATTACCCCACTACTGGAAGTTGATAATGGGCACCAGAATTGTTGTTTTGTGTACTTTTGAGGGAACAAGCATCCCCTCAGCAATCCTGCTCACTCTCCAGTTTGTCCCACTCTGTACTGTTCTGGTCACTTTCCAGTGTGTCCCACTGTGTACTGTCCTGGTCACTCTCCAGTATGTCCCACTGTGTACTGTCCTGGTCACTCTTCAGTGTATCCCACTGTGTACTGGCCTGATCACTCGGCAGTTTGTCCCACTCTGTACTGTTCTGGTCACTTTCCAGTGTGTCCCACTGTGTACTATCCTGGTCACTTCAGTATGTCCTACCGTGTACTTTCCTGGTCACTCTCCAGTTTATCCCCATTGTGTACTGTCCTGTTCACTCTCCAGTATGTCCCACTGTGTATTGTCCTTGTCACTCGTCAGTTTCTCCCACTGTGTACCGTCCTTGTCACTCGTCAGTGTGTCCCACTGTGTACTATCCTGGTCACTCTTCAATGTGTCCCACTGTGTGCTGTCCTGGTCACGCTCTGCCATGTGTCCCACTGTGTACGGGCCTGGTCACTCTTCAGTGTGTCCCACTGTGTGCTGTCCTGGTCAGTCCCTCAGCCCACTGTGTATGGGCCTGGTCACTCTTCAATGTGTCCCACTCTGCACCGTCCTGGTCCGTGTCAAGCCTGTCGCACTGTGTACTGTCCTGGTCAGTCCCAAGTTTGTCCCACTGTGTACTGTCCTGGTCTGTCCTCAATGTGTCGCACTGTGTACTATCCTGGTCAGTCCCCACTGTGCTCTACCTGTCCAGTGTGTCCCACTATGCACCAGTCCAGTGTGTCCCACTGTGTATTGGCCCGGTAACTCTCTATTGTGTCCCACTGTGCACCACCTGCCGGCAGCTGGAAGCTCTGGTGCAGTGCCGCCGATACAAGGAGGCCTACCTGGTGGCAGCCGGCCGGCGGCGGCCGTCTGAGGTGGCTGCCGTCCTGTCGGCGGCGGCGGCGGCAGGCCACGCTGCCGTGGTGTCCATCTGCCGCCGCTGGCTGGCCAGGCACGCGCCACAGCTGACACAACAGTCGGACGGCACCAGTGTTGTCGGCCCGCCCGCGGCGGCGCCTCCCACAGCCGCCACCGGCCCGTGCTGACGACGCCCGTTGGTAATCGGGCCATGCCCAAGAGACAACACATCACTTAAGTTGTACCAGTGCTGATCGAAGCCTTCGTCTACGTCGAGCTCAGAAAAAATGAATGGTGGCATGCGGTCTCATGTTCGCCAGTCCGACAATGTTGTTCAGCTGCCCAACCGCTCCAGCTGATCTACCATGTCAGTATGTCCTGCTGATTTGTTCAGCCATGGTGTTCTGTTGATCCAGGTTGAACCGGCTGTTTGTCTCGCTAACCTATTCAGCCGTGATGTCCTGATCTATGCAGTCGTTACGTCCTGTTAATCTATCCCTCCACTATGCCCTACTGATCTATCTAGCCGTTATATCCTGCTAATTTATCAGCAGTGGTGCTCTGCTGATCTCTGCAGCTGTTTTGGGCTGCCGATTTGTCCAGCCGTTATTTTCAGCTGCTGTGTTCAACTGTTGTGTCGTGTGACCGTGCAACACATACTCTGGCTGACTCGGCAGAGCTCACCGTCCCCGTGGGTCTCGGCAGCTCGCCGTCCCCGCGGGTCTCGGCAGCTCGCCGTCCCCGCGGGTCTCGGCAGCTCACCGTCCCCGTGGGTCTCGGCAGCTCGCCGTCCCCGTAGGACTCGGCAGCTCGCCATCCCCGTGGGTCTCGGCAGCTCGCCGTCCCCGTGGGTCTCGGCAGCTCGCCGTCCCCGTAGGACTCGGCAGCTCGCTGTCCCCGTGGGTATCGGCAGCTCACCGTCCCCGCAGGACTCGGCAGCTCGCTGTCCCCGTGGGTATCGGCAGCTCACCGTCCCCGCAGGACTCGGCAGCTCGCTGTCCCCGTGGGTATCGGCAGCTCACCGTCCCCGCAGGACTCGGCAGCTCGCTGTCCCCGTGGGTCTCGGCAGCTCGCCGCCCCCGCGGGACTCGGCAGCTCGCCGCCCCCGCGGGACTCGGCAGCTCTCCATCCCCGTGGGTCTCGGCAGCTCGCCGCCCCTGCGGGACTCGGCAGCTCGCCGTTCCCGCGGGACTCGGCAGCTTGCCGTCCCCGTGGGTCTCGGCAGCTCGCCGTCCCCGTGGGTCTCGGCAGCTCTCCGTCCCCGCGGGACTCGGCAGCTCGCCGTCCCCGCGGGACTCGGCAGCTCTCCGTCCCGTAGGACTCGGCAGCTCGCAGTCCCCGCGGTCGTCCATCCGCACCGGCGACAGCGGCCGAGATGATGGAGGCATGCATCGATGTCTGATGCAGTGTTCGGCTCCAGTTCGGTGTTTGCAGTGACCTGTACCAGAAGTGCATCGTGACGCACCACGTGACCTGGTGCGCCAGTGTCGAGCTGCTCCCAGTGGGGCGACAACTCGGCTCTATTCGACATGACGCCAATGTCAACTGGACAGTACCTTAGGATATGTTCCCCGGTGGTGATAACTGCCTTCAGTTGGCGATAGTGTTGTGACCCTTTGTTGTCATCAAGTCATTGAACCCTACGCATGGCTTACGGAACGGAATATTTTCTGTGGCACGTACAGTAGATAGTCATGAGCATCGCTACCGCTACTCATGCGAGCCTCTTACTTATGTCGCATTACTGTCCTAAGTGACGGGTGCTGTGTTTTAGACTCTCACTAATGCGAAGTAAGAGCATAATCCTACATAATATGTGATACTTTCCTGTGCCATCATCTGGAAGCTTATCGATCGGGGCGCGGAATGTCCATTATAATCGCTGCACCCCAGAGCCCATGGTTGGTCAACCAGAATCGAACCAATGTATAATCAGGTATTGAATCGTGCTCATGCCGTGAGTGTATCCCGTGAAGATATTAATGCATGTGCTAGCTTTAATATGAATGTTCCCTATCTAGCATGCATGTCAGTCGGGTTACCTCGTTAGGTCAGTTCCGCATAGTTTGTTGCAATGCGCATATGACCGATAAATGTATATGATAATCTGGAAATAAATGTGTTCATTCAGCATTTCGTTTTTGCAATTCTAAGAACTTGGGCATGCATAATCACATCAATGAGAAGTATGTCTATTGGCGATAGCGCGTGGAATTGAGTAACTGAATGTGTTAAAATGTAAACACTGAATATTTATGTGCGAATGTTCTGTTTCCGCAAGGGCTGTTTATAAATTCCTGCGACAAAGTAGGCTGCAATTGTCTAGTCTTCATAATCTGTTCGTCATTATTGATGGATGTCAGTTGTGATGTTGAAGATGGAGTAAGTCGTAATGACTGTGGCCGATGGCCGATAAATTAAAAGTTTGTGACATCGGTCAGGCATGGAGTATTCTACGTGGCAAAGTCAGTTCTCAGTTGCTGTACGACGAGCTGATTCCGGTACCATACATCACCGAAGCAGACTTGTATGACTTGATGACAGTCTTCTACAAGCACGCTGACAAGGTTAGTAGGGATGCCGTCCGACGTCACACATGCCGCATTCGTATCATGATAGGATAGCTGGCATTAGGCAGTAGCAAACAATCAGAGAGTAGGCACTTACCTTGGCTGGTATCTGTGCAAGTGTTCTTACCAAAGCCAGCTCTTGATAGACAACGCGTTGTTCATGCTTGTTATTTCAATGCAGGGGTTGTTTTGTGAAAATTATTCGAATCGTTGAAGTCCTCTAAGGTGTTGAAGACGTTGGTGCTGTACATCTGGATGGGAACCTGGAACATCGTACTGATTGTATACTCGCATGTATGGTTTTTCTGCGTTACCGATGCAGTCGATCCGCCCCTAAACTTTGACATAGGGCTCATTGGCCGTGCGGAGATCGACTACGCAAAATATGCATGTTGCGGCATAAAAAGCCCAGCATTGGCAGAAAGATTTCTTCTTTACTTCGTATTTTCCAGCTTGCTTCTTTTTGCGTTTACGATAAGCTGAGCTTGTTGGCTGAACTCAGTCTCCTTGTTAAATTCAACGGCGGCCCCGTCGTGCGGTATGTGGCAGACGGATCAGTTTCCTGTTCTTCATTCTCCACATAATCGAATAAGTCTGACTCTCTCAAGCTTGAGATGGACGGTACATGCGTACCCAATGCAACTAGAAGACGAACTAGTTAGAATATGACGAATGACGATTGATAGCTTCAAGTCTGTAAAGACAGATGTATCGTGCGAACGTGTTTACCGATTGCGATGCGTCGCATGAGCTGGGTGTTTTGGGACGATTCACTTGCTTTAACACGCGCCCTGCAGGGCCTCTAAAATTCACGCGCACTGGAGGGGTGGCGGATTCCGCCCCCTAAGATCTCGGCTCCTGCTAAGGCTAGAGCAACGAAATTTGCAGAGTGGATGGGCACGATAGTGAAATATATTGTGTGCAAGGTTCGTGACCTTAGGTCAATATCTTCAAGGTCAAACGAGGTCAAAATAGCAAAATTTTCTGGTTTTGCGTGGCTTGGCTTGTCATTGTTATGGATAGCTGCGATTGTGTTTAAATGATCAAAAATTGGGATTAATGATGTTTTGGACATTACTAATGATACAATACATTTGCCAGATCCGCCGTTTGACCTTAGGTCACCGATATGGGAGCACTGTATCAGGTCATTACTTGCTCCAGTTACCGGAACCGGGCTGCGCACCTGACTGCACCGTTGGGCGGCTCGGCACAATCGGCTTCGCAAAGAAAGGGGGAAATACATGAATAAAGTATAGAAACGCTTTGGCACACAAAGACAGTAGATTTCCGGATGTGCAGGGAGTAACATGTAAAGCGATATCAATCGTATGACAGTCATTTCCATTTACGACAACATTCCATTTGACCAAGTTTGGTTCCATTAGCCGGTCATGATGATCTCGGCGACCTAACATGACTTTTAAATTATATAGCATAACAATATGCATCAAGCAAGTCGCTAGTGTTGTCAAGAACAATTCCCTTTTGGCAATATACGGGAAGCGCATCAGCGCCGATTTTTGTGGTCTAGCGCTGTGATTTTTTAAAAACGTTAACAGCTCATAACTTAAAAACTTGTAGGCAGATTTTAATTTTTCTTGCTTTAAACAATGCGCCTGTCATTTCTACGAAAAATGGCCTGTACGAAAAATGGCGTATATCGGCCTGTATAATGTGGAGTTGTGTACGACAAATCTGAGGGGTAGGTGGATTTCGCCCTCCACCCCTCCAGGGCGTGTGTAACCTGTCATGAACTTGACCTGACTTGACCTCGGTGACCTGACATGACTTTGAAACAATGTAGCATAACAACATACATCAGACAAGTCGCTAGTGTTGCCAAGAACACTTCCTTTTTGCCAATATACGGGAAACACATAAGCTGCGATATTTGTGGTCTGGCGCTGAGAAAATGTTTTGAATTCACCGACCCCTAACTTGAAAAAAAAAGTTTCAGTCGATTTTAGTTTGTCTTGCTTTAAACAACGTGCCGTTCATTTTTAACCAGGTACACAAACAATGTCGTATATCGTCCGATAAAATCGGGAGTTGTCTACGAAAAACCGGATGGGTAGGCGGATCTCGCCCCCCCCCCCTTCCAGGGCGCGTGTTTATAATTATGGTTGGTGATACTACTAAAGGCAACCATGCCAATTTAAAAGACCGTAACTTGGTCATAGAGACATGATATGTAACGGAAAAAAAATGGAGCTTAACTTGACCACTGCAGGTGAAGAATATTTACGGACTCGGAGTAGTAAACAATGGTGGCTTTCTATTATTTTGGTTTAAAAATGTTCTCGTCAAAATATCGCACAAGTAAGCATGATCGTCCACATTGCTCACGCAGAGTCGCTAATGTACATAGATTAATGGTGTGATCATACGTGTTAGCTGTCTGGTCAAACATTCACAGTTAAAAGGGTTAGCAGTTAAAAGGGTTAATAATTAAGAGAATCCAGCAACTAGCACACTGATCAGAGTCCACGTAAACAAAGAATCAGCGCTAGTCATCTCTAGACATACTTTCAATGGCATTGTTCCTCTAATGGTCATTATCTTCTTCTTCAAAACTATTGGAATGCCTCAAGTCCGTATTGGGGTGCACGTTCAATAGGGAATTGTGATTACCAACCATCCCAAAAGTATACAAAGCAACAACCCCGCTTCCATGTAATGCCTGAGAGCCGAGGGCTGTTCTAAAACTGCGATGAGGCTGGGATCTCCCGGCGACCTCCCTGCATCAGTTTCCAACGTTGCTGAAATTAGAACAATTTCAAGGATGCTACTTTGCCTAACGTGATTCAAATCCAGTTCCAAAACCAGTATTTCTGGTATCTGATCATTCCCTCTCTCCAATCACCACCAGTTGGAATAACCATTAATGTGACTTCATGCTTTCCCATGTATTCATGCTCATGTATGTATATATATCAGCATTGATTTTCTCCTAGTAAGGTAAACTGCTCAGCTTGAATCACCATTTCGAGAAAGGGACACTGCGTCCATGTTTTGGCAAAAACTGTTTGATTTCTTTCCCACGTATCTTCTGGTTCTTCGGTCATTAGAATGTCTGGAATTTTGATAATTCCGTATATGTTTTATGTTTGCTTAACCCATCCCGTCTCGGGGGGTCTTCAACCGCCCCCCCCACCCACCCCTCGGTCATTAGAATGTCTGGAATTTTGATAATTCCGTATATGTTTTATGTTTGCTTAACCCATCCCGTCTCGGGGGGTCTTCAACCGCCCCCACCCCTCAGGTTTTTCGTGGATAGTGAAACGGCGCGCGACAGCGCGCCAAAATTTAGCATACCTTTTCTCACATCAATTTGGCATGCTGAGTCAAAATTCTGAAGTCAGGTCATCTAGGGTCAACGAGTTAAACAAAGGTCAAGTGAGGTCACCTCCAAAAACAAGTTCAACCAGTCGTTACGCTTTAACGGATACAGATAATGTATTGAAACTTTTAGCGTTTGCTTATCATTAGGGATGCAACAAAACGTACGAGAGGAATTTTTCATTTTTTCCGTTTTTGACTACATATAAGTTTTGAATATTTACCTATTACAGATCAAATCTAAGATTCTGGCTAATGTAAGCATTTTTTATGAGGAAACGTGGACTTCCAACACCGTTTCTCGGTCTGATCTACCCATTAGAAAAGAAAAATTAAAGAAAACTGGAAAACTCACAAATTTGAAATTGGAAGAAAAAAAAATTGGGGTGGGGGCAGAATTTTGTATCGCACTGGTCGATTTCGCTGTCCTTTTCGTATTCCAAATAATGTTTTTTTTCAAATATCCACCAAAATGGACTCCCCAGAGCCAAAAATATAATGTAAGTAGTGAAAAGTAGTGAAAATCTACCCCCTAGTGACGTCACTTGTTGGGAAAATTGTTTTTGGGGTGGATCCCGATCCTACTCGTCGAGCGCTTTCCGATGACACCTCTTCCGTTTCCATGTGACGCTTAGTTTGGATTTTAGAGGGGTGTGAGGAACCCCCCTCCCCGAGACGGGGTATGAGGATCTGACCGGAAAGACGACGCGGGGTAACGTTATAGTTAGATGCTTGAAATGGCGCAATTAATGTGACTATTCCCTATTTGCGCCACATGGTGTGGCTATTTGCGTCACATGGTGTGCCTGTTTGCGTTAACATGGAAGTGATGAGGTGTTTCAGACACTTTTGTTGTAACAAATGGGACAATGGAGTCATGGGTGCTGTTCTGCATACTTTTGAGTGGGCTCTTGCCCCTCAATATTGGCCTTGTCCACATATTTTCTCCTTTTTGCATTGGAACAGGTGTGTGCCCACAATCCATTTGGACCTGTCCATTTCCTCCATGCATTATGCCTCTCTTCCCAATAATTTTCAGACTTCGACTCCCCTGAAGGAATCGCTGGCTAATACATTAGAAGCAGTTTCACTTGTTAGTTTTTCTACCAATACTTCCCAAATACTGGGTTTCTGTATATTTCTACTCGCGAGATCGAATTGAGGCTTCATTTTAGGCGTCTCGCCAAGATTCTTGGCCTGCAGGCTGTCTGCGAGACATGGGAGGGACGGTAATGGTGATAAAATTACGTTGTACATCAGTGTTCGAGGCCCAAGTGGACGGGAGTGGGGTGAGCAGGCTTCGTGGGAGTTCGTTAGCCTTTCTTCGAAGACTAGTGACTGATATCTCGCTTCCAACGCTGTCTGCAGTCGAAATTTCCCACCTGATGTGATTATTTAACGCACTTGTATCTCTAAATATGCTCCAGAGTCCGGGCGCACGTGAAATACTTCAACAACCATCGACACACCGTTGCCGTAGTCGTGCCCCAATTGCACCACCACTAGCGCAATGAGGTACAATGTATCGTGGCACATGTAGGTCACAAGATGTAGGTCTACTTACTGTGTAGGTCACAAGATGAGCTTTGTTGCAGGGTATTGGAAGCGCAGTTATTTATCAGCGCAGTGTGTGTCGCTGATGCTTCTCTAACATTCTGATCATGGGTGGCACACGGCCTGTGTGTGGGTCTCTTCTGAGATATATTCATACTTGTTCATCCACGAGCAAGCCCAACAAGCAAACGCTAATAGCAGCAGGTGCCGGTATGACTTACCCTTTGAACACGCACTTTGTCACATGTGTATTCTAAATTTTTGACTCACGCAATGTTATGTTTACCACAGCTGATCGCACATCAAGATTTAGATAAAAGATCACAAAATGTAAGGATGGTGTTTCCAAGAGTAGCTATGTCACAACAACTCCATCATCAAGTTCAAGCTTACGTTTCTATTATCCTATTGTGCCCTTGGCTTCATATTATTGGTCCATGTCCTCTCTTTTGTCATTATACTTCACGCAAGCGCCATGTCCATGTTGTTATGCCCATTCTCGCGGTGTCTTCTCTTTATGTCAACAGCAGTACATCAAGAAGTGTCAGGTCCGTGTGTGAAA
>JAOTOL010000374.1:0-57257 GCA_034440575.1 Imbricaverruca yamaguchii | reverse complement strand
CGGGCCGCCTGGTGCACGCCGGCCGCGGCAGCCGCGGCTGGTGCGCTTCGACGAACACCCAGCGGCTTAGGTGCTGGCCGCCCAGGTCTTACCCGTGCACACCTCTGGAAGGGCCTGTCCGTGTTCGTGAGCCGCGACGCCTCCGGCTACTACGAGTCGGCCATCATCACCGGACACAGGATGTAAGCTGGGGATGTGAGTCACTATCACCGGACACAGGATGTAAGCCGGGGATGTGAGTCACCAGCACTCGACACATGGTGTAAGCCGGGGATGTGAGTCACCGTAGCTGGACACCTGGATGTAAGCCGGGGATGTCACCATCACGGACACGATCACTAGTCACCGTAGAAAACACTGGATGTAAGCCGGGGATGTGAGTCACCGTAGATGGACACTGGATGTAAGCCGGGGATGTGAGTCACCGTAGCTGGACACTGGATGTAAGCCGGGGATGTGAGTCACCGTAGATGGACGCTGGATGTAAGCCGGGGATGTGAGTCACCGTAGCTGGACACTGGATGTAAGCCGGGGGATGTGAGTCACCGTAGATGGACACAGGATGGATGTAAGCCGGGGATGTGAGTCACCGTAGATGGACACGATGTAAGATGTAAGCCCGGGATGTGGGAGTCACCGTAGATGGACGACACGATGTAAGCCGGGGATGTGAGTCACCGTAGCTGGACACATGATTGTGTGGGGACGCGATGTAAGCCGGGGATGTGTGTCACATGTCGAAGATTTCGTCTGCCGCTTAATGAATTTATCAGGTTTTAAAGTGGAGTCAAAATGTCATTTGTTAATGGGAGCACCAATACCGATTTTTTAAAATCTCAAAATGTAATTATTCAGATATTACATTGCCGTAACTATCTGACGACCATTTTAAGCCATGTTCCACCTTTATGACTACTTTTAAAAAATATAATTATGTTTGCTAATATCTACCAAACAGCATTCATCGTTATGCAATAATTTTAATGCTGTATTTGGGAAGCAGCTTGTTTTTGCGACATCAGATTATTACAGTAAACAAAGAGGTGAATGGTGATCCCAATAGTTACAATGACGTGTTGGACGAAGAAAGTATCAAGCTTAATCTCATTGATTGCCGTGGCCGCCGTGTTCTGGCCATTGAATGCCATAATGACTAAGGAAGTGGTTATGGTTGTAGCACTCGTGGAAGTCATTCCGCTGTCGTGCTTATGGTTCTCCACGGGGGTCGTGGCAGCGCAGTCTCCAGAGCGTCAGACTCTTAATCGCAAGGTTGTGGGTTCGAATCTTGCAACCGGTGCCATTTACCGAGTCAACCCGCTACTAATCGGCGTGGGCGGTTGGCGACGCAATACGACCTAGCGGTTGAATGTGTCGTGGAAAGCCCAATGTTCAAAGCACGAAAGTGGAAAACATGTTTTAGGTTAATTAAAACCAACAAATAGTTGTAACTTTGTTCTTTAAAATCCCATTAAATCCTTCGATTTTACATTTGAGATGATTTTATCAGGCGGAATTTATCGATGCCTTGATGAATGGCTCCGGTGCCTGGATGTCACCACGTTTGGCCTTCTTTCGTGCATGGCCAAGTGTTCTCGACTTTATTTTGTGTTGGATGTCCGGCGTAGCAAAAATGCCTGTAGTGAAGAAAAATGTAAAATGGAGGTACTTAGACGTACATTTTGGGGCACATGCCATTTTCAATCCCAAATAGATCTGTTGAATTAGGTTGACAGAAGAAACTATTGTCATGTGTGAATAAAAACATGCAAGCATTTTCGGGATGCAATATCTACAGTTCAGAAAAAGTATGCATTCTGTATGATCTTATTTCTTAACATGCTCACCATTGATTAGTAGCTTCGTATAAGGATATAAGGTTATAACAGTATAAGGATATATAAGGATATAACACATATTGAAAGCGATATAACAAGCCGCGTTAGTTGTCAATTTGCACCTAACTGCAGGGATACTACAGGCATTTGAGAAGTCTGTCATGACTGACGTGTTGTGACCCGCCAGGGCGGCGAGCTCGGACGCGCTCGACTACATAGTGTCGATGGACTCCGCGAGCGTGACATGCGCCGTGTCCCGCGCCCGCCTGCTGATGACCAGAGACCAGGCGGGCCTGCTGACCGAGCGGCGCACGCCGGCCGCCGCGCCGCTGACCGTCGGCTCCCCCACCCGCCACCTGAGTCTGGGTCAGTGTCGGTCCCACCCTCCGGACAGTCTCGGTCAGCAGCTGACCGTCGGCTCCCCCCACCCGCCACCTGAGTCTGGGTCAGTGTCGGTCCCACCCTCAGGACAGTCCCGGTCAGCCGCTGACCGTCGGCTCCCCCACCCGCCACCTGAGTCTGGGTCAGTGTCGGTCCTACCCTCAGGACAGTCTCGGTCAGCCGCTGACCGTCGGCTCCCCCACCCGCCACCTGAGTCTGGGTCAGTGTCAGTCCCACCCTCAGGACAGTCCCGGTCAGCCGCTGACCGTCGGCTCCCCCACCCGCCACCTGAGTCTGGGTCAGTGTCGGTCACACTCTCAGGACAGTCTCGGTCAGCCGCTGACCGTCGGCTCCCCCCCCGCCACCTGAGTCTGGGTCAGTGTCGGTCCCACCCTCAGGACAGTCCCGGTCAGCCGCTGACCGGTCGGCTCCCCCACCCGCCACCTGAGTCTGGGTCAGTGTCGCTCCCACCCTCCGGACAGTCTCGGTCAGAGCCCGTCTGACCGTCGGCTCCCCCCAGGACGGTCCCGCCACCTGAGTCTGGGTCAGTGTCGGTCCCACCCTCAGGACAGTCTCGGTCACCCCACCCGCCACCTGAGTCTGGGTCAGTGTCAGTCCCACCCTCCGGACAGTCCCGGTCAGCCGCTGACCGTCGGCTCCCCCACCCGCCACCTGAGTCTGGGTCAGTGTCGGTCCTACCCTCCGGACAGTCCTCGGTCAGCGCCTCAGTCTGAGTCAGTGTCGGTCCCACCCTCCGGACAGTCTCGGTCAGCCCCCCGCTCCGACCGTCGGCTCTGGGCAGTGTCGGCCCACCCTCAGGCCAAGCCTGAGTCTGGGTCAGTGTCAGTCCCACCCTCAGGACAGTCCCGGTCAGCCGCTGACCGTCGGCTCCCCCACCCGCCACCTGAGTCTGGGTCAGTGTCAGTCACACCCTCCGGACAGTCTCGGTCAGCGCCTCAGTCTGAGTCAGTGTCGGTCCCACCCTCCGGACAGTCTCGGTCAGCCGCTGACCGTCGGCTCCCCCACTCGCCACCTGAGTCTGGGTCAGTGTCAGTCCCACTCTCAGGACAGTCCCGGTCAGAGCCTCAGTCTGGGTCAGTGTCGGTCCCGGCCTCCGGACAGTCCCGGTCAGAGCCTCAGTCTGGGTCAGTGTCGGTCCCACCCTCAGGACAGTCCCGGTCAGAGCCTCAACCTGGGTCAGTGTCGGTCTCATCCTCAGGACAGTCCCGGTCAGAGCCTCAGTCTGGGTCAGTGTCGGTCTTATCCTCCGGACAGTCCCGGTCAGAGCTTCAGTCTGGGTCAGTGTCGGTCCCACCCTCCGGACAGTCCTGGTCAGAGCCTCAGTCTGGGTCAGTTTCGGTCCCACCCTCCGGACAGTCCCGGTCAGAGCCTCAGTCTGGGTCAGTGTCGGTCCCACCCTCCGGACAGTCCCGGTCAGAGCCTCAGTCTGGGTCAGTGTCGGTCCCACCCTCCGGACAGTCCCGGTCAGAGCCTCAGTCTGGGTCAGTGTCGGTCCCACCCTCCGGACAGTCCCGGTCAGAGCCTCAGTCTGGGTCAGTGTCGGTCCCACCCTCCGGACAGTCCCGGTCAGAGCCTCAGTCTGGGTCAGTTTCGGTCCCACCCTCCGGACAGTCCCGGTCAGAGCCTCAGTCTGGGTTCCGGACAAAGTCGATGTCAGAGCCTCCGCCGGTCACGTAGTCATGATTAGCCTTCCCAATCATGCACATGAGTCCTGGTCAGTCTCCGACTAGACGCATGAGCCTCTATCACCATACGTCTGAGTTTTGGTATATCGGTCGGTGGTCGCTGTAAGGCATGGGTCCAGGGGCACGCTGCTTCATCGCCGTCATTCTAAATATTACTATCCGGTAAAGATGTATCTTATAGTGATTATGGCTAACACATAGTACTGACGGTGTGTTCAGATGATTTGGAGACGCAACACTACTCTTGGTGTGCTGGGATAACTTGTGACCTAACACTTCTGCCCGTGTGTTTAGATAATCTAATGACCGGCCGACGGCGCCCCGCCCCTGCCGCCGCTTCTGCCGCCGCTTCCGCCTCCTCTTCGACCCCTGCGTCGGTCGCCGCCGGCGGACGTCTTCCGGACTTCGACGCCAGCAGCGGACAAGAGCCGGCCGACTCGTGCCGACCACGCCGCTCGGGCCGCTCCTCCAAACTTGGTACTAAGCTCTCCTCCAGCCTTGGTAGGGGTCGCTCTTCAAACGTGGTTAAAGATCGCTCTTCTGACCTGGGTGGTGGTCGCTCTTCCAACCCGGGTAAAGATCGCTCTTCCAACCTGGATATGGATCGCTCTTCTGAGCTTGGCAATCGCCAGTTGTCCAAACTTGGTAGCGGTTGATCCCAACTCGGTTACGGTCGGCACGAATTAGATAATTTGTCCCTGATGAAGTGAATTTTTATATTGCAACGACCTCGTGCCGAGCTTTTCAGGTGAACTATAGTTCGTGTGTGCACTATGTGTTTGAATCATGTGGCAGGAACGATAGGCCCGGGCGTATGTTGAATATCCTGAAGGGACGGTGGCCAACGCCATGTGCCCTTCAGGGAGTGTTTTGTTGTGGTCACGTGACATCTCAGTAGGATTAAACCTAACTTTTGACTACTTGTCTTCAATCAAATAAAGTTGGGGTGATATTTTTGCCCAGTGTCCCACTTTGTATAAAATAATTATAATGAGCCACTTCTAGAGTACAGCTCAGCTATCGGTGCATGCGCCCTAAAGCCCAAATAACTAACCCCAAAGCTGTCGGTGCCTGGTCCCCGTGTCCCCTAAGTGAAAGCAAATTAATTAAGGCCACTGCATGCCGTATTCGATGCTTATCAATGTATGCCATTATTACATGGTTGTCCTGTTGTCTTGCACCGTGTGCCCTCAATCCCTTATAGTCCGTCAGTTCCAATGTCAGAAATCCACGCCGATGTATATGCATGAGGGATGGGCCGGGATGGGTTCATACAATGTAAATCAATACATCGGTCTCCAGAACCCTGGCGTTCGCATTATCAGTTGGTTGGAGTGAGCCGGTCATCCGTCTGGTGATGATGTTCCCCAGGAACGTCTGCGGGCTCGCCTCGTCGGAAGAGATCCAGAGTGAAGGATCTGACGACTCCCCTGATTTCGCCAGGATCAGGTGAATATTGCCTAATGTTCAGCAATGTTCTGGCATGTCAGTTCAGAGGTTCAGAAGGCTCCGGTGTGGTGGCCCGCTGTACTGTGTTGGGGGGGAGAGGCGGCTCCGGTGTGGTGGCCCGCTGTACTGTGTTGGGGGGACGGCTCCGGTGTGGTGGCCCGCTGTACTGTGTTGGGGGAGGGCCCCGGTGTGGTGGCCCGCTGTACTGTGTTGGGGGGACGGCTCCGGTGTGGTGGCCCGCTGTACTGTGTTGGGGGAGGCCCCGGTGTGGTGACCCGCTGTACTGTGTTGGGGGGAAGGCCCCGGTGGTGGCCCGCTGTACTGTGTTGGGGGGACGGCTCCGGTGTGGTGGCCCGCTGTACTGTGCTGGGGGAGGCCCGGTGTGGTGGCCCACTGTACTGTGTTGGGGGGAGGCCCCGGTGTGGTGGCCCGCTGTACTGTGTTGGGGGGACGGCCCCGGTGTGGTGGCCCGCTGTACTGTGCTGGGGGAGGGGCCCGTGTGTGGTGGCCCCTGTACTGTGGTGGGGGAGGGCCCGGTGTGGTGGCCCGCTGTACTGTGTTGGGGGAGGGCCCGGTGTGGTGGCCCTGTACTGTGTTGGGGGACGGGGGCCCGTACGGGGGGGAGGCCCGGTGTGGTGGCCCGCTGTACTGTGTTGGGGGTGGGGGCCGTGGTGGCCCGCTGTACTGTGTTGGGGGAGGCCCTGGTGTGGTGGCCCGCTGTACTGTGTTGGGGGACGGCCCCGGTGTGGTGGCCCGCTGTACTGTGTTGGGGGAGGGCCCCGGTGTGGTGGCCCGCTGTACTGTGTTGGGGGACGGCTCTGGTGTGGTGGCCCGCTGTACTGTGTTGGGGGGACGGCCCCGGTGTGGTGGCCCGCTGTACTGTGTTGGGGGACGGCCCCGGTGTGGTGGCCCGCTGTACTGTGTTGGGGGACGGCTCCGGTGTGGTGGCCCGCTGTACTGTGTTGGGGGACGGCCCCGGTGTGGTGGCCCGCTGTACTGTGTTGGGGGACGGCTCCGGTGTGGTGGCCCGCTGTACTGTGTTGGGGGACGGCTCCTGGTGTGGTGGCCCGCTGTACTGTGTTGGGGGACGGCCCCGGTGTGGTGGCCCGCTGTACTGTGTTGGGGGACGGCTCCGGTGTGGTGGCCCGCTGTACTGTGTTGGGGGAGGGCTCCGGTGTGGTGGCCCGCTGTACTGTGTTGGGGGGACGGCTCCGGTGTGGTGGCCCGCTGTACTGTGTTGGGGGGACGGCTCTGGTATGGTGGCCCGCTGTACTGTGTTGGGCGACGGCTCCGGTGTGGTGGCCCGCTGTACTGTGTTGGGGGACGGCTCCGGTGTGGTGGCCCGCTGTACTGTGTTGGGGGGAGGCCCGGTGTGGTGGCCCGCTGTACTGTGTTGGGGGGACGGCTCCGGTGTGGTGGCCCGCTGTACTGTGTTGGGGGGACGGCTCCGGTGTGGTGGCCCGCTGTACTGTGTTGGGGGGATGGCTCCGGTGTGGTGGCCCGCTGTACTGTGTTGGGGGGAAGGCTCCGGTGTGGTGGCCCGCTGTACTGTGTTGGGGGGAGAGGCTCCGGTGTGGTGGCCCGCTGTACTGTGTTGGGGGAGGGAGGCTCCGGTGTGGTGGCCCGCTGTACTGTGTTGGGGGACGGCTCCGGTGTGGTGGCCCGCTGTACTGTGTTGGGGGGAGAGCTCCGGTGTGGTGGCCCGCTGTACTGTGTTGGGGGGGGAGGCTCCGGTGTGGTGGCCCGCTGTACTGTGTTGGGGGGGGAGGCTCCGGTGTGGTGGCCCGCTGTACTGTGTTGGGGGGACGGCTCCGGTGTGGTGGCCCGCTGTACTGTGTTGGGGGGACGGCTCCGGTGTGGTGGCCCGCTGTACTGTGTTGAGGGACGGCTCCGGTGTGGTGGCCCGCTGTACTGTGTTGGGGGGACGGCCCCGGTGTGGTGGCCCGCTGTACTGTGTTGGGGGGGGGGACGGCTCCGGTGTGGTGGCCCGCTGTACTGTGTTGGGGGGGGGGACGGCTCCGGTGTGGTGGCCCGCTGTACTGTGTTGGGGGGGACGGCTCCGGTGTGGTGGCCCGCTGTACTGTGTTGGGGGGACGGCTCCGGTGTGGTGGCCCGCTGTACTGTGTTGGGGGGGACGGCCCGGTGGTGGTCTTTGCGCCCGCTGTACTGTGTTGGGGGGGACGGCTCTGGTGTGGTGGCCCGCTGTACTGTGTTGGGGGGACGGCCCCGGTGTGGTGGCTTGCTGTACTGTGTTGGGGGACGGCTCCGGTGTGGTGGCTCGCTGTACTGTGTTGGGGGGACGGCTCCGGTGTGGTGGCTCGCTGTACTGTGTTGGGGGACGGCTCTGGTGTGGTGGCCCGCTGTACTGTGTTGGGGGGGAGCTCCGGTGTGGTGGCTCGTGTACTGTGTTGGGGGGGACGGCTCCGGTGTGGTGGCCCGCTGTACTGTGTTGGGGGACGGCTCTGATGTGGTGGCCGGCTGTACTGTGTTGAGGGACGGCTCCGGTGTGGTGGCCCGCTGTACTGTGTTGGGGGGACGGCTCCGGTGTGGTGGCCCGCTGTACTGTGTTGGGGGGACGGCTCCGGTGTGGTGGCCCGCTGTACTGTGTTGGGGGGACGGCTCTGGTGTGGTGGCTCGCTGTACTGTGTTGGAGGGTGTGGTGGCCCGCTGTATGGTTGGGGGACGGCTCCGGTGTGGTGGCTCGCTGTACTGTGTTGGGGGGGATGGCTCCGGTGTGGTGGCCCGCTGTACTGTGTTGGGGGGGGACGGCTCTGGTGTGGTGGCCCGCTGTACTGTGTTGGGGGGGACGGCTCCGGTGTGGTGGCCCGCTGTACTGTGTTGGGGGGGACGGCTCTGGTGTGGTGGCCCGCTGTACTGTGTTGGGGGGACGGCTCCGGTGTGGTGGCCCGCTGTACTGTGTTGGGGGGATGGCTCTGGTGTGGTGGCCCGCTGTACTGTGTTGGGGGGACGGCTCTGGTGTGGTGGCCCGCTGTACTGTGTTGAGGGGGACGGCTCCGGTGTGGTGGCCCGCTGTACTGTGTTGGGGGGACGGCTCCGGTGTGGTGGCCCGCTGTACTGTGTTGGGGGGACGGCTCTGGTGTGGTGGCCCGCTGTACTGTGTTGGGGGGGGGACGGCTCTGGTGTGGTGGCCCGCTGTACTGTGTTGGGGGACGGCTCTGGTGTGGTGGCCCGCTGTACTGTGTTGGGGGGACGGCCCCGGTGTGGTGGCTCGCTGTACTGTGTTGGGGGGAGAGGCTCCGGTGTGGTGGCTCGCTGTACTGTGTTGGGGGGACGGCTCCGGTGTGATGGCCTGCTGTACTGTGTTGAGGGACGGCTCCGGTGTGGTGGCTCGCTGTACTGTGTTGGGGGGGGGGGATGGCTCCGGTGTGGTGGCCCGCTGTACTGTTTTGGGGGGACGGCTCCGGTGTGGTGGCCCGCCGTGGCTGACGGCTGGTATCCGTGTCGCCAGCGCAGGATGTGGATGCTGGGCCGGGCGACGGGCTGACGACCTCTGGCGGTGGCCCGGCATCCCGCCCGGCTGGCCGGAAGCGCTCCACCAACACCAGACGCACCCCGGGTATGTTCAGCGTTTGGCACGCTACATGTCACGTGTCGGACCTCGACCCGAGGTGTTATTGTATGAAGAAGTGGCAGCCAGACAGACATGTATACGGCTGGAAAATGGTCGATGCGTGCGCATTAATTGTGAAGGATTGAAGCCCGAGTGGGTACTCATTTGTGTATGTGGTAAGTGATCATCTGCAGTCGATGCGCTCGTAAGCCCAAACAACCAATCGATCTGAGATTGGTTGGTGACGAGCCGGATCATCTGAGCGACCCGACCCGACCCGACCCGACCCGACCCGACCCGACCCGACCCGACCCGACCCGACCCGACCCGACCCGACCCGACCCGACCCGACCCCCGACCCGACCCGACCCGACCGACCCGACCCGACCCGACCCGACCCGACCCGACCCGACCCGACCCGACCCGACAGGACCCGACCCGACCCGACCCGACCCGACCCGACCCCCGACCCGACCCGACCCGACCCGACCCGACCCGACCCGACCCGACCCGACCCGACCCGACCCGACCCGACCCGACCCGACCCGACCCGACCCGACCCGACCCGACCCGACCCGACCCGACCCGACCCGACCCGACCCGACCCGACCCGACCCGACCCGACCCGACCCGGCCCGGCCTGGCTGAGCCGTCATTCGTTTGAAACCTTGCTGGGTAGCAGCGTTTTCAGTCCCAATACCGCCATTCAGAATTACTGAGTGTTTTAATAAATTATTTAGCGTTGACGTACCATCGTCTGAGGTGCCTGGATGTTTTGTTCAAAGAAGGGTTTTGTGGCAGAACTTGGCCGGAGTTGGTCCAACCGGTACCCGCTTAACCCGCGCCGTCTTTCCGGTCAAATCCTCGCACCCCGTCTCGGGGGCTGGGTGCGTTAGTAATCCCCCTCTAAAGTCCAAACTAAGCATCGCTCGAAAACGAAAGAGGTGTCATCGGAAAGAGCTCGACGAGTGGAGTCCGGGTCCACCCCCAAAACAATTTCCCCCAAAAGTGACGTCACCAGGGGGGCTATATTTTCATGACTTCATGACTTACATTATGTTTTTGGCTCTGGGGAGTTCATTTTGGTGGATATATGAAATAAAAAAATTATTTGGAATGACAAAAGGACAGCGAAATCGACCAAGGCCATTAAAATTCCCGCCCACCAATTTTTTTCTTCAGATAAATTTCAATGTATTGAGTTTTCAAGTTTTCTTTAATTTTCCTATTCAAATGGGTAGAGCAGACCGAGAAACGTTGTTGAAAGTCAACTTGCCCTAATAAAAAATGCTTACTTTAGCCAGAATCTTCTATTTGAACTGCAATTGGCAAATATGCAAAATTTATATGTAGTCAAAAACAAAGAAGAAAGAGACAAATTCCACTCGTACGTTTTGTTGCATCCCTAAAGATAAGCAAACGCTGAAAGTTTCATTAAAATATCTATATCCGTTAAAGCGAGACGACTGGTTGAACTTTTTTGGAGGTGACCTCACTTGACCTTGACTAACTCGTTGACCCAAGATAACCTGAGTTCAAAATTTTGAATTAGCATGCCAAATTGACGTGGGAAAAGGTATGCCAAATTTGGGCGTTCGTCCGCTATCCGCGAAAAACCTGAGGGAGGCCGGTTGAAGACCCCCGAGACGTGGACGGGTTAAGAGCCAGTCAGCTAGCCGTCGGAGGCGTGGTTATGTCGTCACGCCACGCGACGTCCCTGCCCCGAGGCCGAGTGTGTGCGTGGCTGTTGCTGATTTGATTCAGAGCTGAAATGTTGTACGGTCCGTAAACTGGGCTGGAAGACTGCTATGGAATGGGTCGTGACACAGCCTAGTGCCTATGTTCAGTTGGATTGGTTGGTTATTGGTTTGACGACACATCGACCGTTGAGTCATGTGGCATCGCCACTTACGCCGATTGATCGCGGGCGAAGAGTAGCGACAGGTGAGACTCGAACTCACAACCTTCCGATTGTGAGACGAGCACTTCCTAGGCTACTCGTCCCCCTATTTCAGTTGGAAATTGGACGTAAATTGAATTAGACAATTGGGCTTCAACACATTTAGACACACGCTGAGTACATTAAAGGTTAAGATACGTACCGTACCATAGCCGACAGGTTAACCGGATTTCAGGAAAAGTGCATGCAATATCGGTTTCGTTTTTTGTTGTCTTGATGCACGAAGCCACTTGATCTTCCAAGTGCCTCTGTCAAACACTGAGCATGCATGCCAACTTTGAATACATTGCCGAATAGTCAAAGTAAGCTTTACTTCATTCTGAAGTATGAGTGCACTTCCGATATAATTAAATACAATAAGGTGCATGCATTTGTGGGATGTTAGGGGATCGCGGTTACTGTCGGTCCACTATATACCCCTGTTGCGCCATATGGTGTCAGAGCCTGTGTCTGTAGCAGGGAGACTTCATAGCCGGTCGCTTGCCCACACTGGACCAGCGGCAGTAATATCTACCCTGATGCTGACGGAAGTTAATTTTCTTTCGTCGTGTTCGGTGAACTACAACTAATTAAGATTGCAGCTTGTCAATAGCTATGCCACGCACGGGTTCCAGCTTTCTAACTGGGATGCTCCAAAGTCCAGCAGATGCAGGTAGATGTCGACAGCCTGTTGTTTCGTGTGAAATAGATTCCACAGATAGGGCGAGATATGTAAAACGCGACCCTTGCGTGGGTTAATCGGATAGAAGCCATATAACAGAATACATATTGTGAGCTGTCTTCGCGATAGTGAATGTCAGATGTGACGCAAGAGCACAACCCATCAAGAGATTACTGACCGTTGCGACAGGACAATATGACTCCAGAGACTGTTGGCTTGTCATCTCAGCCTTCAGATATGATGCTCATCATCAGGGGGACGGCAGCGGTGTCACGTCTCATCGTTTTGCGTAATGACTTGCGAATGCACCGTTGCGCTCTCGTCTACGTGCAGTTTAGCGTCAGGGATCCCTTCATTTGGCACTGGTGATTGGAAAATTGTCGTATTAGCCCTGACGCTGCAGCCGTCAATGTCCGAAGATTGACCCCGCGACCTGCGTGATTGGCCGCCCGGGCAACTTCCTCTGTAATATTTACAGCGCATCACACAAACCAAATTTCTGCAGGATCTAGCCAGTTATTCTGACGACACCACGGTGGGAGATGTGAAGTAGCATGTACACGGCGATTTTACCCCCACCCCCACCCCCACCAGTGGTGGTGGGGGGGGGGGGTGTAGCTTTCGCCGGCACACCGGCATGTTAACTTATTGATTATATATAATCATGTGGTCAAACTGCCGCTCGAGCCTCTCCAGTTTTTGTCCCGCTCCACGGTCGGTGCGCGCGTGTGGGCCGGTGTCTGCCAGCTGACGCAGTTTTCACCGGCGTGTCGGCCAGCCTGTGAGATGTGAACGGCGTGGGACCCGAGAGTCGTGATGTATGTCGCTGCTGTGGTGGCGCTCTCACCTGCGTTGGGCGAGTTGACTGTCTCGTTGGGCGAGACAGCCAACATGGGACAGACGATGTTGGCTCCGACCACCGGGCACACCGTGTCTGTTGGCGATATCGTCCGACATGTGGGTATCGGACAGTGCGTGTGGGTATCGGACAGTACGTGTGGGTATCGGACAGTACGTGTGGGTATCGGACAGTACGTGTGGGTATCGGACAGTACGTGTGTGGTATCGGACAGTACGTGTGGGTATCGGACAGTACGTGTGGGTATCGGACAGTACGTGTGGGTATCGGACAGTACGTGTGGGTATCGGACAGTACGTGTGGGTATCGGACAGTACGTGTGGGTATCGGACAGTACGTGTGGGTATCGGACAGTACGTGTGGGTATCGGACAGTACGTGTGGGTATCGGACAGTACGTGTGGGTATCGGACAGTACGTGTGGGTATCGGACGGTACGTGTGGGTATCGGACAGTACGTGTGGGTATCGGACAGTACGTGTAGGCATCGGACAGTACGTGTGGGTATCGGACAGTACGTGTGGGTATCGGACAGTACGTGTGGGTATCGGACAGTACGTGTGGGTATCGGACAGTACGTGTGGGTATCGGACAGTACGTGTGGGTACCGAACAGTACGTGTGGGTATCGGACGGTACGTGTGGGTATCGGACAGTACGTGTGGGTATCGGACAGTACGTGTGGGTATCGGACAGTACGTGTAGGCATCGGACAGTACGTGTGGGTATCGGACAGTACGTGTGGGTATCGGACAGTACGTGTGGGTATCGGACAGTACGTGTGGGCACACCGTCCGGTGTCTGTTGGTGACATTGTCCGACGTGTGGGTATCGGACAGTACCTGTGACGACCCCCTCCCTGTCTGACGGCCGGCTGTGTGTTGCAGCCGCCGCGCCGCCCGCCGCACCATCGGCCGGCGCCAGGAGATCCCGCGCCAAGTCCAGCGGCACTCCCGCCAAACCCAGCGGCACGCCCGCCAAGCCCAGCGGCACTCCCGCCACAGGTACTGGCCACCAGCACCACTGCTCCACCCGTCACAACACAGGCATGCTGCTGAATTTTACACCGTTTACTTTCTTCTCCAGACTGGCGCCAATTTCTGAGAAGGCAGAGGGCTTGACGGGGCCGAAATCGATTAGGGTTTGGTCACCCATTTGGGTCGATATAAAATTGAAATTGTTGAGTACAGGGTGTGGAGCCAGCGTGAAGTCAAGACCCCTAAAAAATGTGCAATTCGATAACCATGTCGTCAGATATGTCTCCAGTTGGCCCCGTGCGGGTGTTGGTACGCAACATTGCGTTGCAGTATTGAGCAGTGATGCGGCCCATGAAGTAATCCCACGAATTGATTGTCGCAAGGTGTTGGCTTGTCAGTATATCGCACACGATTCCTGGCAGACAACCACACACAATCGGCAGCTAAGGAGATTCAGACGGCTCCACGACACTGCCAAAGTTGAGTAATAACAGACGATCACGCAGCGATGGCAGCGATCGGAGAACGTTCCGGGCAGTTCGCGCGACAGTCCGTCGTGGCTGGTACCACTTTCTCTCGTCGCCGTCGGAGCTGAGAGCGGCGCGAGCACGGCCGCGTGGACCGCACCGTCGGAGTCGTCGCGCCTCACCGACGGCTGGCGACTGTGCCCACGCGCGGACAGCGCCGGTGACTGGCTGTGCGCCGCTGCTCCTGGTGGAACCAACTGCTCGATGGAGGACGGCTGTGCGGGCTGATGCAATTCCTGCCGAGTTTGGATGACGTTGAGGGACCGGCGATCTTTCACCGTGAACACGTTTACTGACCTTTCGTATATTACGTCACCTTGGTGTCCAGCCATGCTAGCTTTTATTTCATTCACGAGGATGTCGAATTGTCATATTGCAGACAAATAAGATCTTATCATGGAATGATAGCCCCCAGAAAGCGCACCGTCGCGCTGGTTTGCTGACTTGCCCAGACACAATCATTCATGCAGTATAATAACCATGAGCAGTTTAATGATCACCGCGGTTTCGTAAATGGTGAGTGCCACGTTTCCAAATACCCGGGTAGCACGCGACGGATGGACATACGAGTGGCATGATGTTAGGCCATTGGATCAGTGTAAGCACTGCTGACAAGCAGCCTGGGCCAGCAGGCTGTGGTAGAATCCGGCTAGAAATTTCCACCCAGCTGGGAGTAATTATTCTCTTCTGGCTCGAACGTCATCAAAGCAAGTCGCGTATTTCCTCGTTCTCGCACTTAAGCGACAAATAACTGAGCTTATCCTGGAGTGCGGAAATGACATAGTGGAAGTTTTTATTTTTGGCGATTTATTTTAACCTATTCCCTGCTGAGACTCGGAAGTAAGTTCCGACCACCCCACCGTGGAACATTCGTGGTACTGAAATCAAGCTGTATATGGCAGGTGGTGCGGTCAGCCGGCTGTGGTGGTAGCAATGCAGGTGCCATTCACATGTGCTGTGGGGCATTAGGTCGTGGTGGCAGCAGTGGAGGCACTATTCACATGTGCTGTGCGGCGGTAGGTTGTGGTGGTACCAGTGGGATCACCGTTAGCGGGTGGTGTGGATCAGCCGGCTGTGTTGGGACCTGGACACATTTACACGTGTGTGTGTCAGCTGGCTGTTGCAGTAATACACTATTCGCCGAATAGGGTGGAATATACCACTTACTAAACACTGAATCAGCATCCCTCCCAAAGGAGTATCGACATCGTGCGTCTTGTGTGTTTGTAAAGTCTTCAGTCCTCGTTTCTACCCATCCCGTTTACAAGTATCGTGTTTATGCTCTTAGCGGATCCGGGATCGTGACAACGAACATCCCATGGCGCGGTTCCAAGTATAGGGGTTACCTATGATGCGTTATGTTATACATTGCCAGTTTATAACGTAGATATTTGCATCGCCATCGTTGATATTGGTGTCCCCAAGTCTAGTACCTAAAAAAAAAAACAAGTAAGGCCAGAACAATGATACGTACGGGGGACGAGTAGCCTAGGGATAAGTTGCTCGTCTCACAATCGAAAGGTTGTGGGTTCGAGTCTCACCTCTCGCCACTCTTCGCCCGCGACCAATCGGCGTGAGAGATTGGCGACGCTGCATGACTCAACGGTCGATGTGTTGTAAAAACCGACAACCAACCAATGATACGTACGCAAATATCCCAAAACTAGGCCTGCACGATTTACAAATGTTCACCGAAATTATTTCCATGGCGATTTTGACATCCTGCTGCACACGTTTCGACATCCCCCAGTTAACGAGACGTCGTTATTTTAGCACCGGGCTGCGGTGAAACGCGACACCAGCGGCAGCCGGTCGAGCCGTACAGGACCGGTCCGTGAGACTGCGACAGAGTCCGACTGTCGGTCGCACTAGAAAGGCGCTGTACGGGCCGGCTCCAACTAGCCGTCGGACAGTTCTGGGGCGCTCGATACGGCTGGTCTTCAGACTGGGAGCCGGGCTAGCTGGTCCACCGCCGCTGCTAATGATGGCAGGCGGGAGCAAATTAGTGTTGACAACGCTTCGCTAGCAATTTATCTAATTAGCACCGTAATATTATCTTGTCTTGTTGGATTCGGACGCTGATTCGCCCTGTCGTACGAGGTTAGTTTCTCACTGGCAGCCTATATTTTATAGAACGATCCATTGATAAAGATGGATCCATCCCAAATGATCTTCACCAGAGATGGTGTATGACTCCAAGATAGCCACTAATAATTTGTTTGGAAATGCCTTCTGTGATGTACATTCACATCACATAACTGGAGACTGTTGCGTTATTTCACATTAATTCGGCGTACACACTATGTGCCTGCTTCTAATGAAGATACCAATGATACTGTCGCGTAAATGCTACGTGTCATGAATCTGACTTCAACAAGTCGAAACCGATTGTTGCCGATCAAAACCTGCTTTAGCTGCCATCATGACGAAAGCTTGTTTGGCCGCTATTTTGTCATCCTGATATGCAGCCGGCGCTTATCAGTACGTGAATGCGGCTTCATTCGTTGTCCTGGCTGGTTCAACCATTGTCTCGGAGCGCGTGTCGCAAAGTTTCCATCCGATGGGCAGGGGGGGGGGGGCTAGGACGTCCCGCCACATCGCCTCTTCGTGGAATGGATCTATGGTGAAAATCATTGCCCGTCGTGGCATGAGACAAATTAAGCGGTATCGATTGTTTGTATGTTGTCGCCCAGTGTTGATATAGAGGAAATCAAAAGTCATATTTTCCATAAACGAGAATCGATACCTTCATCCACACTAAGCACTTAATGCACTTAATGTAGAACTGCCAATCAAACACCAGATGCAGAGTGAATTATTGAGCTCTAATTAATCACATATTTTGGTCCAAGCGCCCGTAATCTCAGATAACCAACTAATGAGTAGGTTCGTACAAATTGATGGACTTAGTATGTGGCTTGGTAACGCATATGGTTAGCGAACCGTTAGTTATTCAGGTTTTAGGGCGCATCAACTGCAGTGGTTATACAGCGCCCATTGGTTAGCGAACCACGATAGGTCAAATCCTAGGAGGTTGCCCAGGCGTGTTAGAAGGTGGCTTGCGGAGCTACGCTTGTTCTACAGTCGTGACAATGTTATTCAAAATAGTTTGTTTTCTCAACTTGTATGATGGCGTTCCAATCCTGTGGTTGTATGCACACGTGGTAGTTGAAATTGTCGTGATACGCGTTAGCTTGCAATCAGCACCATCGATTCATCGCAATCGAAGCACTTCACACGAGGATGAGCTTTAGTACCATGTTGTCTCCAAGGGGACCACTTCAATTTGCTGCGGTATTGGCGACGGTAGTGTAGGCAAGATTAATTCGCACGATAGTTTAGCGTTTGCCTCGTTTGTACGATAACTGGTTCGCAATTCCACTCTTTTCAAAATCGCCAGTTCTCAAACTCGACGGCTTCTTCAGAAGCACCGGCCGTCATTGCCCTCGTATTGACCGGGCTGATAGTTAGCCAAACGGCGACCACTTGAACAACAGTTCCAACAGTGACGTCAATCGCTCCGAAGCTTACAGCTTATCCCAGGCTACATCTGCCCAGTATCGACGGCACAATTCCGTCTCACCTGTCTGGCCGACAAGCACCAATCGATCTTCCCGGCATCCGTGCGACGACTCTCTGGTCAGGGGCCGTCGCTCGCGCGGGAGTAGTGCAGGTATAACATTGGGGGAGGGTCAGCGCCCCCGGTCTGCCGGCCAGGGACACCAGCTGCACCACACCGAGCAGGTCGGGGTCCAGTCATCGCGCTCCGACCGGCTCCTGGTCCTGGATGTGGCGCATGGTGCAGTGACGACATTCGACTGTGCCGTGTCACAACGACTCAGTCTCGGCACAACGACACAAGGACACAGTCTCGGCACAACGACACAGTGTCGGCACAACGACACAAGCAAGCAAACACCCAACCCCACAGGGCACACGGCCAACACACACACAGTGGAAAAAACCCAAAAAACACAACACACCCCCACAATTCACCCAAAAAACAGCGGCCGGCACAACGACACAGTGTCGGCACAACGACACAGTGTCGGCCGGCCGCCGACGCGCGGCGGGAGCGGATGCCGGCCGACCTCGTCACAGCGGTGTCTCTTCTGCCGGCCGTGGCGTAACACAAAGCCTCGTGTCGACTCCGGCACGCCGAGGGCGGCGGCCTCCGCTCAGAGCGTTCGTGACTGGACTCGGAACAGTCTGACTACCCGGCAGCCGAATGCACTTCGAAAGAGGCGTCGCGAGTTGACTCGGTTTCAGTAGTGTGCGTTATCTGTCGACGTCCTAGTGGCCAACCAACTCCAAAATGGTGTCCGGAAGAAAACTACTTTTTGTTGCCGCGCGTTTCACTGTCACTCCTAAATTACGACGCTATTGTCAGGATAAAAAGGTAACGATTGGCTGCAATTGCATATAGTGTTTCAGGTACGGTTCTTATCGCACTTACTGTCGATAACTATATGCACACGGCTTGCATATATGTGTAGCAGCGTCTTCAGGATAATCAGTGCTGTTTGTGATGTGGGCGAACCCGGCGCGGACCGGAGCATCGACGGCTTAATGAATTTTGGCTTCAATGTCGTACACTGATCAACATGACTGTGAAATAGGCCTACTCGAATAGTCTGAACAAACTTCAACCTCGAATAAACTTTCAAGATTGAAGTTGAGATGTTTGAGAACGTAATAAATATGTTTCCACGCTTAGGAACTTGAGCTGCTCCGTGTCGTGATGTGGCACATCGGGCAAAAACCACACACAACTCGAATCAAGTTATCGGACATATCCATTCATTCGTGGGCCTGGAAGTGTTCGGATCCAGTTGTGTGCATGCATCCTTACGCATGCATACTGACAAATGCATGCTTCAACTCGTCCAAATGTATGCGCTCATACACGCGAGTGCTTATAATTGCGTTTAAGCGTGCACACACACGTGAATGTGTGGCTACTGCTGTTCACGTATCCATGGTTACCACGCGGGCCGATAATGCGACGGATATAGCGGCGGATATGCGACGGATATAGCGGCGCCGGCCGGCTGCACGGCCGCCCGCCTCCTCCGCACCGCTCAGGACTGGACTGCGGGTGTGTGCGCGGCCACAGCCGGCCCACATTGGCTGCTGCTGGGTGTCCTGCAGCTGCGCGGCAGATGGTGGGCGGGTGGGCGGTGTCGCCGACGCGCCGGGTGTGGGCGGGCCGACGGCGACTGTGACCGCACGGCCGCCGGCTGTCGACTGCTGGGCGGCGGCGGCGGCGGCGGCGGCTCTGGAGACGCGTGGACGGGCGGACCGCCAGGACGCCGTCTGCGTCACGACCCACTCTCCACTGTTGGGAGGCGGCGGCGGCGGCGGCTGGGGCGGCGCGGCGGCGACGGCGGCGGACCGGCAGGACGGCGGCGGCGGCGGCGGCGGCGCGGCGGCGGCGGCGCGGCGGCGGGGGCGGCGGCGGCGGCTCTGGAGACGCGTGGACGGGCGGACCGCCAGGACGCCGTCTGCGTCCGGCCACTCTTCACTGTTGGGCGGCGGCGGCGGCGCGCGGGCGGCGTGGACGGGCGGACCGTCAGGACGCCGTCTGCGTCACGGCCCACTCTCACTGTTGGGCGGCGGCGGCGGCGGCTCTGGAGACGCGTGGACGGGCGGACCGTCAGGACGCCGTCTGCGTCACGTCCCACTCTCCACTGTTGGGCGGCGGCGGCGGCGGCCGGAACGCGGACGGGCGGCCGTCGGACGCGTCTGCGTCACGGCCCACTCTCCACTGTTGGGCGGCGGCGGCGGCGGCGGCTGGAGACGCGTGGACGGGCGGACCGTCAGGACGCCGTCTGCGTCACGGCCCACTCTCCACTGTTGGGCGGCGGCGGCGGCGGCGGCGGCGGCGGCGGCGGCAGGCGGCGCGGCGTCAGCGCACTTCACTGTTGGGCGGCGGCGGCGGCGGCTCTGGAGACGCGTGGACGGGCGGACCGTCAGGACGCCGTCTGCGTCACGACCCACTCTCCACTGTTGGGAGGCGGCGGCGGCGGCTCTGGAGACGCGTGGACGGGCGGACCGTCAGGACGCCGTCTGCGTCACGGCCCACGGCTTAATTCATGGGCGCCATGGAAACGACAGAAATAGATTAAGGATATTTATTGTATGGTAAGAGATGTAGTGCGACGTTGCGGACGATGATTTGCATGCAACTCCATTTGGTTCCGGAGGGAATTATGTATAATTCAAAAGGTTCCCCGTTTGCGGGTTGCGTTCTTTTCTCTGCGCCCCTGGTATCATGATATATTGAAAACTAAAAATGCTTGCATGAGTATGCTGCTTTAATTATTTCATTGTACTGGGACAAACGCTAGGTTATGTTTTACATAAAGACATAAAAGATTAGTGCACTATAAAAGGCGCTTTTTTTTTTTTTTTTTATAAAAAAAAAATTTTTAACCCCAAAATTTTAATACCCCCCTCCTTTAAATATAAAAAAAAAACCCTTTTTTTTTTTAATATTTTTTTTTTTTGTTTTTAAAAATTTTTATTGTGCTGACGATGTTTTCTGGCAGCTGGTTCCAGTGTTCCACTACCCTGTTGGTGAAGAAAGTTTTCCTTAACCTTGTTCTGCTGTGGTTAACTTTAATTTTGAATTTATGACCTCTAATTGCATCATTTCTGTTAAATTCAAACATTTCCCCAAGGTATCCCTTCTCCAGACCATTTACAAATTTAAAGACCTCGATGAGATCTCCTCTCAGCCTTCTATATCTAAGTGAAAACATATTCAATTTCTTCAATCTTTCCTCATATGCCAGGTTGCTTATGCCATTAACCATTTTGTAGCCCTCTTTTGTACTCTCTCCAAAAGCCAACAATCTTTTCATAGCTAGGAGACCAAGCTTGGATGCAGTATTCCAAATGTGTGACGTATGCACAGTAAAGCTTCCTGATCACTTCCTCACTTCTGTATGATACATTCCTATTTATTGCCCCGAGCATTCTCAGTGCCTTCTTCCTGGCTTCCTTGGTCTGTTCTGATGCTCCCAGTTTTGTGTTTAGAATAACACCTAAATCCTTCTCCTGTTGAGTCACTGATAGCACTTGGCCACCCATCAAGTATGGAGCCTTCACATGCTGCTTACCTACATGCATGATTTTGCACTTATCAAAGTTAAATTTCATTTGCCATTCTTCGGACCACTACAAGTTCGTCTAAGTCTTTTGCAGCGAGATATGCTCATCCTGACCTGTTATTGCTCTAAAGACCTTAAATCATCCGCAAATTTCAAAACTTTACTGCTTAGGCCACTTTCAATGTTATTTACAAATATAATGAACATTAATGGCCCTGGTACTGACCCCTGGGGGACTCCACTAAGAACATTTTGCCATGATGACTTTGTACCATTTAGCATCACTCTTTGCTGTCTATCTGAAAGCCACAACTCTATCCATTTAAGATGCTACCTGCAATACCATGGGACTGAAGCTGTATCATTAACCGTTTATGGGGTACCTTGTCAAAGGCCTTACTAAAGTCAAGATATGCTACATCAACCTGATTTCCCTGATCAAATTGTTCTGTGGCGAAGTTCAAAAAGTCCAAGAGGTTTGTGAACACGATCGTCCTTTTCTAAACCCATGTTGAGTATTTTGAATCAATCTGCTACCTTCCAGATAACTAACTATTTATCCTTGATAATTGATTCGAGTACCTTGCATACTAGGATGTGAGACTTATTGGCCTATAGTTTTCAACTTTCCCTCTTTCTCCTTTCTTGAAAATAGGAACTACATTTGCCCTTTTCAATCGGTTGGAATTTCATTATGTGAAACGATCTACAAAATATTATACTAAGTGAAAATGCCAGTTCCTTTTCAGTTTCCCGAACACCCTAGCATAAATTTCATCAGGTCCTGCTGCCTATTTTGCTTTATTTTCCTGATATGATTGTAAACAACATCACTATAATAAATAACATCATTTGTCAGATCCCATGTAAACTATGGTGTATGGTCGGCAGATTGGTCATATCTTAATTAAACACTTTTAACTCTTCTAGCTCTAACATCTACTATCTACAATTAGTTTACTTAGTGAATTTAAAACTTTACACTTAAAACTAAAACTTTTCGTCATTACAGTTTTAGCAAATGTTCTTTTCTGCTTTCTCTTGTTTTTTGCTTACATTTTAGCTTGATACGCCTTTAGATTAACACATAACATGCACATGCTAGGTTATTAGGTTTTGCATAATGTGTGTGGGAGCGAGCGCTAAAATTACCTGTTCTTGACTTTTTCCAAATATTTCTTACTTCCTTGTGAAGCTTCTCAGTTTCCATCCCGAATAAGTCCATCACGCAGCACATTTATCCTTGTCTCTTGCTTGCTTCTGCCCATCTCCCTGTGCTTCAAACTCTTACCTGAAAGGCTGGTATTCTTTCGAAGAATTAGCTTGGCACAGACAGTTCATTGTAACGACGAAAACAGTGCCGGAACATTTTAAGCTGTATTACTCTAAGCCACTTACGTCACGGAAGCACGCGTCTCAGAAGTGGAACTAAAAACGTTTTGACATATTACCGAAGTAGATAATCACCGAACGTGATCTGGAAATAATGCGCCAAGTGAAATCTTGTGCCAGCATGTCATTGTGTCTTTGAACGATAGTCGCAGTGCGACGGGAGTAATTCTGTCGCAGCCAGTATGTCAGAATCCCGGCCCCGGTATGGACAGGCAGGCTACGTTTATGACTATCGGTCTGCCACAGTCGTTAGTTACTAGGCTCCAGTGGGGACGCGTAGGGGTAAGTTCCCCGTCCCACAGTCTAAAGATTGTGAGTTCGAGTCTCATCTGTCGGTACTCTTTGCTCGCGACCAATAGGCGGGAGAGATTGGCGACGCTGCATGACTCGCCGGTCGACGTGTCGTAAAACCAATAACCAACTAGGTTCCAGTCAGTCAGTGACTGGGCTCTAGTATGGGTAGGCCGGGAATGACTGACTGATTGTCTGTCACAGTCTTCATTATCTCGGCTCCAGTATGGAAAGGCCGGCTGTGTCTGCGACTATCGCCCGTCGCAGTCGTCAGTATCTCGGCTCCAGTATGGAAAGGCGGGCTGCGTTTGTGACTATCGGCCCGTCACAGTCGTCGGTATCTCGGCTCCAGTGTGGAAAGGCCGGCTGTGTCTGTGACTGTCGGTCTGTCACAGTCGTCGGTATCTCGGCTCCAGTATGGACAGGCTTGCTGCGTTTGTGACTATCGGTCTGTCACAGTCGTCAGTATCTCGGCTCCAGTATGGAAAGGCGGGCTGCGTTTGTGACTATCGGCCTGTCACAGTTGTCAGTATCTCGGCTCCAGTATGGACTGTATCTGTGACTGTCGGTCCGCCACAGTCGTCGGTATCTCGGCTCGAGTATTGACGGGCCGGTTGTCCGTGTCAGTGTCTGTCTGCCACACACGCCATTGGCCCGGCCCCGTTGTGGACGGACCGGCTGTGCGCGCGACCGTCGGTACCGGCGCCAGCTGCGGCGGTGAGAGGAGGATGACTGGTGTGCGGCCGGCGCCGCTGCTGTCGCGCGTGCACGCCGGCCGGCCGCCCAGTGGCCGCAGTGACGCCGTGGCGCGCGCTCGGGCCATGTGTGCCGCCGCTCGCCTGGTGGCGGCCCTGCTGGCGACGGCTGCGGCCGCCTCTGCCGCCGCCTCTGCCGCCTCCGACACGTCCGTGCAGGGCCGGCCCTTCACCAGGATCGGCGTGCAGCAGGCCCGCCGCAGCTGGCCTCGTCTGCCGCCGGCCGGCCGCGCCGCGCCCCGCTCCGTCGAGTTCGCCTCGGGCCGGCCGACCGACGGCGCCGTCGACGGCGGCAGCGGCGGCGGCGGCGGCGGCGCCGACGACGGCGGCGCGGCG
Organism: Imbricaverruca yamaguchii; assembly: GCA_034440575.1. NCBI lineage: Eukaryota > Metazoa > Arthropoda > Thecostraca > Neoverrucidae > Imbricaverruca > Imbricaverruca yamaguchii. Next base: position 33,444 of record JAOTOL010000374.1, on the reverse strand, counting down.
CTCGCCTGGTTCCCGTACGTGGTGCTGGTGGTGTTCGTGGCGTGCGCCGGCTGCGTGGTCAGCTACGCGTCGGCGCGCGTGGCCGGCTGGCTGGCGGCGCGCCGCCGCTGTCGGGCCGCCCGCCGGCCCGGCCCGCTGCACGAGTCGCCGGCCGGCTCCAGCCTCTCCGGCTCCATCACCAGTCTGCCGTCGCTGTCGACGCAGTCGGCCGACACGCCCTCCGACTCGATCGAGGTGCACTGACGCCCTGCAGCTGCGGCTCGGTGCAGTCGCGCTGGTCACCGTCATCCGCGGCTCGTGAGGTGCTGATCTGTGGGCGCTACATGACCGACGCAATCGATGCGCCCCTAAACTCCGATAACCAACAAACCGAAGTGCTGATCAGCCAAAGGCTTGGTCGAGGAATCCTGACGCCAGAGGCTTGATCGAGTCACACTGGTGATCCTGGTCCGCGGCTCGATTGAGGGACGCTGGCGCGGCCCATCTCCGACCGACGACCAGAACGTGTGCCAATCCAGCCGGTCTCCTGCGAGCACGGCGCGTCAGGCCGAACTCTACCACTCCCGCAGTCTCCCGAGGATGGTGTCTCAGCGCAGGAGACGTGGCGTCTCGCTACGCGTCTCAGGGCGCCGTGGTAGTGTATCCCCGCAGAAAACGTGGCGTCTCGCTACGCCATGATGGCAGCATCGCACCGGCCACAAGTTTGAGCGACCCACGCGGCGGTATCCCAGCTGGAACGTCCCAGCCAATGCCTGTGCCACCGAGCCACACTTCTCCGTCACAACGTTATTGCGAGCTGGTCTCGTGTCGCTAGTGTGAGCCCCTCTCGTGCGAACGTTGCGGTCGGCGCACGTGGTGTTCGGTCTGCGTAGTCATCGAACATAGCCATGCCGTCCAGCGGCCGGACACGAGCTCACGAACGGACAGCCGGCACGTGTGCCAGCACGTGCTCCAGTGGGTCGTCAGCTGCCGGTAATATCGTGCTGTGGCACGCGAATCTGAGCTGGTCACCAGCTGGCGGCTCCATACCGGACCGGCCTCGTGTGACGGCCTCGTACCGCCTACTTTCCCGGGCAGGCGTGCGGCGCTAGATCAGCCGAACGGTGTCGGTGGGAGACGCGCCGCGCGCCGGGCCGTCTCCAGCCGGCAGAGCGCAGCCGGGCCGGCTGCGGCCACGCCGTGCGGTGTCTCTTACGTGCGGTGTCCGATGTGGGGTTCCACCCCTGACCTGCCGCACCGGGCGGCTGGCGTACCGGAGCCCGGTGGAGGCACGGCACGGTCCATGGGTCCATGGTGGCCGGCGGCCGGTCCATGGGCTGGCGGTGGCACCGCAGTGGACCGGTCCACAGGCCGGCGCTGGCACCGCAGTAGACCGGTCCACAGGCCGGCGCTGGCACCGCAGTAGACCGGTCCCGCGCCGGCGCTGGCACCGCAGTGGACCGGTCCCGCGCCGGAGTGGCCGGAGCAGCCAGAGTGTGGCCGGACCGGTCGACCGCGCCGGTGTAATGGTCGGTGACGGCCGTGAGTTGCCGCGCGTCCGGCGTCCTGCCACCGCCGTGAGAGCCGTGCTGCCCCGGTGTGCAGTGCGTTTGGTGGACTGGCGCTGTCGTCTGTGGTGTAAGATCGTCTAACGTGCGGCCATCTGTGACAGTCGGCCGTCTGGTGTACGGTCGACTGTACCGTACAACTGACTGGCGTACGCCCAGCTGATGGTGACCACCTCCCAGGCCGCTCCGGACGAGCGTGCGCCGGCCACGCGCTGACTGTCGGCGCGTTCTGCTGTGTCGCCTGTCCGGTCTACGGCGGCGCGTCGAACACCAAAACAAGCAGCTCGCACCGCGCAGTGTACGATATCGTCAGCGTGAAATGGCCGGCGTGTGAAGTCCCTTTGCGGTGGCGATGCATTGTGTCGGTTTTTTTTTGCGATGGACTCGGTCCATTGTTGCAGTGCGGTGATAAGATCAGGTGTCGTACAGGCTGCGTGCCGACCTTGCCCCGGTCTGCTCGCCACCATTCGCTCAATTTCAGTACTTGCCCCGGTGGCCGAGCGGACACGTATGGCTGATGACGTCATCGAGTAGTCATTTTAGTTGCGGAGGAGGTTTGCGACACTGGGCTACTTGTAATGCTGGTCGAGGCGCTATGCGTTTCTAGGCTAGCTGCGTTGGCTCGGTTATGTGTGAGGCAATATAGTTTTACTGTCTGTTGCTTAGCAACACTTTCTTACTCATTTTTCTTTCAAGGAATTGCAGGCCAGTATGTTCTGGTGATGCCGTCACCCGCGACTATACGGTACTATTATGGGTGCCAACCATCGACCAACCTGTTGCTGTTACCGCTCCCCCAGAGTCCGACCGCTTCCGTAGACTAGCCCGCTGCTGCTGTTACCGCTGCCTCAGGGTCCCGACCGTCTCTTACCGCTCCCCCAGAGTACGACCGTTTCCATACATCAGCCAGCTACTGCTGTTACCACTCCCTCAGGGTGCCGACCGTTTCCATAGATCAGCCGGCTGTTGCTATTTCCGCTATCGAGGACAAACTGCTATGCACGAGGCTGTGACCGTCAGCCCCAGTGGCCTCACATCCAGACTCCAATTCGGCATATGAAGTCTTCATCTAATGGCCGCTGGGCGGCCAATAACCTCGTATCTGAACGTCGCCGTTCATATCCTCCATCACTTAGTGCACCTGTAAGAACTAGTACTGTTGAGGGTCGTGCCCTCCTCGGGAATATTCCCCGACAGTGAGCGAGCGGCGCCTAATCACTGAATTGGACTTCGCAAACAACAGCAAACAAGCAAAAACAAATTCGCAGTACTGTCGACTATTTTATGAGCGTTTGGATACTCAAAAAGCGGATAATCGCATTATCTCCGTCGCATATCATTACAGGATTAGATCCCCAAATATTGATTGACATTTAATGTTGCATCTATGGAATATGCACAAAACAGTGAAGTAAAAGTCCGGCAGGCGACCCGAGTGCATTGTGATTAGTCATATAGCGATCAATTACCGTTGTTGTCCTCGCGTGTGATATATGGAGATAACACTGCGCTGTGGTCTAAGACCATGCGTTGCATGTGTCAAGAGTGAGAGAAGCGTCAGGCCCAAATACACCAGCCATACATTCGTGTCTTGACGTGTGTGCATGGACGCTAAATAGCCGCCCTTCCGGTACACCCCCGGGGCCAAGCAGGATGTCAGCAATTTACGTATAGACGAACTATTAGCAGTATATTTCGGAAGCCATTACTTAGATAATGAATGTGAACAGTTTGATTGAGTAAGCAAATTACCCAGTTTGATTGATCAACGTATCCCAATTTCCGCTTCAACGTTAAGTCTAGTTCGGGACCTAGTGAATAACGTCTTTGCATTATCCAATCAGTGAGATGACCGCCAGCTGAATATATGCGTCAGCTGAGTACATGTGCTCACCTGTGCCGTAGTCAGCTGACCAGTGCGTGATCAGCTGGCCAGCGTCAGCTGAGTGTGTGATCAGAGCCCGAACCTCAGCTGTGATCGCATGCCGACATACGGCTCAGTGTGTAATCACTGCCCACTTCGTGACGGTTCGGTGGTGTTTTCCGGTGGATGAAATTTCACAATACACTATATATCTGGCTCGGAAGAAACGCCGCTATTTTCTCCGAGCTGCTATTGGAGTTCATGCGAACGATGTTGCATTGCAAGCAGTACCCGTGGAAACAGTTTCGCGGACGCTGGATTGCAGTAAATGCAATGAAACCGGTTCCAACATGGTAAAAAGAATGCCATTTTTCCCGATTGTCAACCATGCTCCAATCCATAGACGGGCGAGAATGTACAACACACAAGCCTTCAGATTCAGTTAATGACGATGTGTCAGACACCCATCAGTGGAGGTAGAAAGAGTGGGGGGGGGGTGGATTTTGGACCGCTACCAAAGTGGGGTCATAATGGAATTCTGGAACTGTTCTACGTGGTTGCAGGAGTGACCTCCGTGTTGGTCCGAGTCAAACAGCAGCGCCTGAGTTGGGAATTGTCCCCACCTTGCCCGAGCTGGGGACAGATGCATAGTAAATTTGGGCATGTGTATCTTCAGCATGTCGTCAGTGTTTCGTCAGTGTGTCATTGTCATATCGTCAGTATGTCGTCAGTATGTCTTCAGCATATCATCAATGTCGGTGTCGTCAGCATATCGTCTACGTCGTCAGTGTGTCGTCAGCATATCTTCTATGTCGTCAGGGTGTCATTGTGTCGTTAGCATATCGTCAGTATGTCGTCAGTGTGTCGTCAGCATATCGTCAATGTCGTCAGTATGTCGTCAGGGTGTCATTGTTGGTTGGTTATTTGGGCTTTCGGGCGCATCGGCTGCGTTGGTCATACAGCGCCCATAGGGTGTCATTGTGTCGTTAGCATATCGTCAGTATGCAGTTGTTGACTGTTGCACGGTTGAGTGCATTTTCCGTCGTCTCTGGTCGCACAGTCGTCCAATGTTCATTGTGACTGTATCAGTGGAGCACGCGACGGTGTGAATGAGGCATGACCGCGTTTAGTTACACATCGACATGCAGCTGACTACCATTCCAATTTGTCTCCATATTTTGATTAAAAATTGGCTGGGCACGCGTGTCTAGTGGCACGATCTTCTGACGGTCTCGTCGCAAAACTGCTTTGGTGTGGCAATGAGGGTTGAGCCACTAGAGGAGGTCAAAGCACCCTAAAGTCCAAATAACTAACTAACTAGCAAGCCGCTAGAACGACTAGCCACATGGTAACCAAGTGACGAGGTTCGGCATGACTAAGTCCAAATGACGAACCAATGCGGCACAACGGACGGACGAGCCAGCTGTCGAGAAGTTGTGGCGAGCGTTTTCCGTGAATGGGCTCCATTAACTATTGCCGACACTCGCTTCGCCTCGCCTCGCGACATACATGAATCGCCTGCCGACAGCGTCCGGGTCGGCGGCGACTGCGGCGACGCCTAGCGGGCGGAAGCGGAAGCCAATGACGGCGTCAACTCCGGAACAGGTGGAGCCACCGGCCGAGCCGCCCGCCGATACTTCCGCCGATACTTCCGCTGGTGCGTATACCAAGTGGATGGTGTATGCAGTATGCAGGTGGTTCTGCTGGTGCGTGTGGGAGGCGGCCAGTTCTGCTGGTCTGTATAGCCGACGGCTGATTTGCTGTTGTGTATAACTGGCGACTGGTTCTGCTGGAGTATCCAGTTCTACTCTGTGTAGGAGGCGGCTGATTCCGCTAGTGTGTACGACAGGTGGATAGTGTGCACAGTGTGGCCGGTGTGCACCTGTAACTGATGGCTGGTCGTCGCTGACTGTGGACGCAAGGTGCTGGCCATTGTTATCATTCGGTGGCTTTGGCTGTCCTTTTTCCAGTTGTGAATGTTTTAGGTAGTTCGTAATAATTAGGCATGTTCGGTAGGGGCTCTGTAATGTAAGATGACATCAACATTTTTCATTAAAACACTTGTAGCATTTATACAAAAGAGCTCCAGGGAAGCTAAGCATTTGTGGTAATCCGACAGAAGGGAAAAACAAAGTCACAACCGCCCAAGAGGGGGAAGTGTGGCTCACGTGGAACATGCCTCCACCAGGCGGCTACTAGAGCTTCGTATTGCACTATTCTGTTTCGCTGTAGCAAGACGGGCTTCTTGTCAGCATATGCAGATGTCGTAGAAAGTCACTAACTGAATTGGTATTTGACTCCATCAGTGCATTAAGTGTCCACATCCCGCCTTCGCACAAGAGCGTCATCTGAAAACTCGCCTCGAATGATCGGAAAATTGTTGCCGTCGGGCACAATGTGGGCTCCCTGACAGGTGTTCGGACCGGCGACGGTCCGTCCAAAGCGGTCCTCCCAAAACCCGGCTTTTGGATCAACATCTTAGCACTACCAACCACCAGTTGGCCGTAATACTCTTCGCCGTGCAGATTAACTTCAGGAACAGACTACCGGATGTGCGTGGAGCAACTGCACGGCACGACAGTTTACTGATTGAAAGTCTAGTAGCGCATCGTTAGATGTATGTGTCATGCATCTGACTGCGAGTGGCACATACAGTATAGCCACATACCGTAGTCGGACACCGAGTCAACGGGTGGGGCGGGGCGGATGTGTCACTGGACTTACAGGCTGGACGGGTGGATGTGTCAGTGAAGCCGACGCTATCATGGTTGTGATAATCCAGGCAATCGTCTCACTACCGTGCTGCATGACCTCTGCGGTCGATGCGCCCTTAAACCCCAATAACCGTCTCACTACCGCATTGTCCGAAACGATGAGATCGACTTGAGATTTAAGATTCGCAGGCACTTACCTTGTACGGAACCTGTCTTTTGCATTTCCGATTGAGTATGACTAGAGCATGGTCCAGCATCATTGATACTGCTAGAAATGTTCATTTGTATCACTAAAAATGTGGAAGTATTCTTTAACTGTGTTACCTCGAGATTCCGGACTAGTCACTTGGATTTTGCGTCCGTTGGGCGCTTGATGTGCATTATATGACCATTGTAATCGATGCGCACTTTAAACCAAACTAACAAATATTTGGGCGCTTGAAGTCGGGCAGACTGTCCGTGAGAGAGTTGTGTGTTAGTACGCATAGTGAAGAGCAATTGAATGTCGAACCGGGTGACCGGTGCGGTCACATAGCCGACACACAATACCGCCGACTGACCACCGCTCTGTCTACAGTGTCGACCCCCAGTCACAGAGCCGACACACAACACCGCCAACTGACCACCGCCAACTGACCACCGCTCTGTCTACAGTGTCGACTCCCAGTCACAGAGCCGACACACAACACCGCCAACTGATCACCGTCCTGTCTACAGTGTTGACCCCCAGTCACAGAGCTGACACACAACACCGCCGACTGACCACCGCTCTGTCTACAGTGTCGACCCCCAGTCACAGAGCCGACACAACACCGCCGACTGACCACCGCTCTGTCTACAGTGTCGACCCCCAGTCACAGAGCCGACACACAACACCGCCAACTGACCACCGCTCTGTCTACAGTGTCGACCCCTAGTCACAGAGCTGACACACAACATCGCCGACTGACCACCGCTCTGTCTACAGTGTCGACTCCCAGTCACAGAGCCGACACACAACACCGCCAACTGACCACCGTCCTGTCTACAGTGTCGACCCCCAGTCACAGAGCCGACACACAACACCGCCGACTGACCACCGCTCTGTCTACAGTGTCGACCCCCAGTCACAGAGCCGACACACAACACCGCCAACTGACCACCGCTCTGTCTACAGTGTCGACCCCCAGTCACAGAGCCGACACACAACACCGCCGACTGACCACCGCTCTGTCTACAGTGTCGACCCCCAGTCACAGAGCCGACACACAACACCGCCGACTGACCACCGCTCTGTCTACAGTGTCGACCCCCAGTCACAGAGCCGACACACAACACCGCCGACTGACCACCGCTCTGTCTACAGTGTCGACCCCAGTCACAGAGCCGACACACAACACCGCCAACTGACCACCGTCCTGTCTACAGTGTCGACCCCCAGTCACAGAGCCGACACACAACACCGCCAACTGACCACCGCCTGTCTACAGTGTCGACCCCCAGTCACAGAGCCGACACACAACACCGCCGACTGACCACCGCTCTGTCTACAGTGTCGACCCCCAGTCAACAGCCACACACAACCCCCACTACCAGCTCTGTCTACAGTGTCGACCCCCAGTCCGACCACACACACCAACACCGCCGACTGACCACCGCTCTGTCTACAGTGTCGACCCCCAGTCACAGAGCCGACACACAACACCGCCGACTGACCACCGCTCTGTCTACAGTGTCGACCCCCAGTCACAGAAACAACCGCTTGTAGTGTCGACCACCACAGAGCCGACACACAACACCGCCGACTGACCACCGCTCTGTCTACAGTGTCGACCCCCAGTCACAACACCGCCACTGACCACCGCCGTCGACCTAGAGCCGACACACAACACCGCCGACTGACCACCGCTCTGTCTACGTCACCCAGTCACAGAGCCGACACACAACACCGCCGACTGACCACCGCTCTGTCTACAGTGTCGACCCCCAGTCACAGAGCCGACACACAACACCGCCAACTGACCACCGCTCTGTCTACAGTGTCGACACCCAGTCACAGAGCCGACACACAACACCGCCGACTGACCACCGTCCTGTCTACAGTGTCGACTCCAAGGACGCGCAAGTCCCGCGCCAGGACGACTCGGGACACGGCTTCTACCGTCGACACCTCCGGTAGGTCACACCCTGTGGCTGTCAGGGGGTGGAAGCTGACCCTATGGTTGGCTCACCATTGCTGTCAGGGGAGGGGAGCTAGCCAGTGGATGGCTCACGGGTGACTGGCGGATGGGTCCCATGTTAGTTTCTCATACGGTGGTACCCCTTTTATCTTGTGACTTTATGCACTCATTTCGCCAGTGGATGTTCATCAGTCTGATCTGCGCACGCACTATCACGAGACAAAAGGTATTGAAATATAGCACACTTGCATGGCGTTTCAAATTTGTATGTAAAAGCTACCTAAAGCTGCGCGGTGTTCGTCTAAATACAGTGCTGCGTTGGTGGCATTGGAGCATGCTACTTAAAGTTGATACCAAAACTCCAGGATGTGAAAAAGTATGCTTTTGGTTTTCCTCGGGAATATCGTTGCTCATTCTGGGCATTGTTTCTTTGTTTCTTGTTGACGTCACGCTGTTTCCTAACTAGATTAATGCAAATGTGCATCCATTTTGGATGGTTAAAGCGGTTTTAGCTACTTGCATTGACAGGATTCGTTTCAGCCATATATTTTTTTAGTTGATGCGTATTTTAATTTTTGGTTTGGCGTGTTATGTTGCATGTTGTGTATGTTGTGCGTGTTATATATTATGCTGCATATTGTGTACGTACAATCACGCTGACTTTTACTTCATTATTATTTGGTATAGCTGCCGACATCGTCTGCAAACGACCCCCCCCCATCTGTCGGCACAGAAAGCCCAGAGTAAAAAGGTGGCGAGACCGAGGCATTCACCTGGATCATGACGGCCATTTTCAGACGTTCCCTACGACCTGTTCCGACCTCTGGAGGAGTTCGCCGCCACTAAGTCGGTGCTGTTCAGAGGTAAGCAGTTCCCCCCACCCATCTCCCCGCCTACTGAGCTCGTCCGATGATGCGGTATGTTGTCTCCCTGCTGGCGGACAGTCGAGGCTTGTTAGCCAGTGTTTGCGCGTGTGCGTTGGCGGGCACACCCTCGCCTTGTATTGGTGTAGTGTGTAAAATGATCGGCGTGCTGTGCACCTTTCTCAACTTCGTGAAATCTCTATGAATTTTTTGACAAAGTTCTGATATTTGTTAGTTATTTTATTGTTTGAACAATCAACATCATGTCAGTTCATCGTTATTATTTGGTATATCAATATCTCATTGTGAAACCATGGTATTCTCATTATCATTACTGTAATTTTGCACTATTACTGTAGGCACATGAAGACAGCGTGATAGCTCATCTGCTTGTATTGGCAGATTCAGACATTAGTTTAGTTCAGTCATTGGTTATTTAAGATAGTACAACGTACCATACCCTACCGTGCCACCGTAGCAGGCTAACGTCTCCAACTGCCCGAAGTCCCATTGAGAATATGGTTAGGTTATTTTAAATGGAATGTTGCTTTTACAGGGATTTTGTTTGCTAACTAGGCGTACGCGAAATATTGAATGCCTTTGCCACACCAGCAGAAAACACTCGATGTAAATCGTTGCGTTAAAAAACAGCGAGCTAAATTTAAGCGTATAAGTAAAAATCCAATCGTTCACCAGACAATTTTGGTTTTAGTCGGGCAAATACATCATTGCTAGTATTCCGCGTCAATAAATCAATAGATGTTTTTTGGTAGCGGGAAATCAGTTTGTGTTTCTCTGTATGCATTGCTAACTGCAATGTTCACCTGGGGTAGGAAAAGGAGACAATGTGAAGAATGTTAATTTCGGTCTTCTTTTATATTGTGGGCCAGTCAACCCCATGCGCCACGTGAATACATCAATGTCATGTGCCCCATCCGGTGGTATGGCTACGACGTCTGGGGCGAGAGGAAGATAATTTGCCTGAGACGAGTGCAGTTGCCTTCCAACCCATGAGCGGACTTGGGTCTCTGCACTAACTGATGCCGTGGACCGTGGCGTACTGGGGACTCACTGACTGCGGAGACTAAGCAGTGCTGAGATTTGCCGCTCACAAAAATCAGGGGCAACTGTCCCGTGAGTGTTGCGAGAGCAGCGTAAGTGTCGCTTCCGCTCAGTGGATTTCCGGCCGGCCGTTCTGCTGTGACTTGACCACGTCCCGTCGCCTGTGTCGCCGCAGATCTGACCGTGATCCTGACCTGTGCCACGGCTGCGGCGAGTGCGGCAGAGGCGCAGCGCAAGAGGGTCCTGTCCGGTGAGTGCACGTGGTACCTTGAACCTCAGCTCGTGTCGTGACTCACGCGAACACGCGTACATCGAGCACATGCTGCCGGCCCGACAGGGGCTGGTTTGAGCTGTGCGCGCCCTTGTCGGATGATGGTACGCACGCGCACAGGTGTGCTCTCGTCGGTGACTCTCAGAGATGTGCTCGGAACCACTGCTGGGTTATGGCGCCCCGGTTGTGCGGACACCTGGTGTCCACCAAGTGATCTTGGGCATCGCGTTCCACGGCATGCCGTTGGCGAAAAGAGAACTAATCAAATATCGGGTCCGAATGCGAGTATGCGAGTCAAAAATCGGGTCCGAATGCGAGACTGTGATGCGAAAAATGTGTCGAAATTCGGGTACGAATGCGAGAGTGCGAGACGAAAGATGTGTCGAAAATCGGGTCCGAATATGAGACTAGAACTGTTCAGCCGTTGAACGGCGCGACCTGTAGCGACGAGCTGCAGGGTCCAGGTCGTGCGAACGCGACAACTCAAACGATCGTCTGTTGCAAGAGCTGCCAACCGTTCCCCACCATTATCTGCAGAGCTCTGCTGCGTCTCCGATCAGCATCTGGCTAGCCGAAACGTCACCGACAAACGGAACACTTTTGATATAGCACCGATGCTGAAGGGAAAATGTAACTTCAATCCTGCCAACTCCTGCCTCCCAGCCTCTGTAATAGTTGGGAAAGAAAATGGTTTGAACGTTGGCAGTAAATCGACATTTATGGCAGATTCGCCTTAGGAGCTGCCCAAATGGTTGGGCACCTGGGGGGTCTCTTCCTACTTAGTTATTTAGGGCGCATCGACTGCATTGGTCATTTATCGCCCATCTCTTCCTACTGAGACATGTCGGTTTGCATGATGTGCTTCGTCTGTTATTGATCATTGATCTTACGTCAACGTGCACAGTTTACGAGCTGGTTCATGATCGGCAGTGTCGGCGTCCGGCCTCCCGAGTCTCGTCATGAGTTTTACCAGGAGTTATCGCATTGTTACATGTTCTGGACGTGAGCACCTGACGTGTTCGACTTGTTTGTCTTCCGGTTATAGCGTTAATTTGTACCGTGAAAAGATATCTACTGAGTGTAGTTGTCTAATACTACTGATTTGGTGCGGCGGTCTAGCGAGGACAATAGTTGGGCCTTGCGACTGCCCTGACACAGGAACCGGACCAGGATCGGGCATCATACCACATTTGGCACATTTGTGCTTCACATCTGGCAGAGTATCCTGAGTGCAGTACTGGTGCCTTCAGTTTCGCTACATGTGCACGCAGGGATTGGTTTGACCGAAGTCGGAATTACCTGTTCGATTGAACAAGTTTGAATAGGTAATTTTGCAAATTGCGGTTCTCAGAAATTACATGCCCTGCTCTGAATGGTTGAAATGTGGTGGTTAGCACTGCCTTCTCGCTCAGCGCGAGCTATAGATGACTGTTCAGTTCTGCAGCTTCCAAAAGTCACGATACAATCGCGTGGTTGATTGTTGGTCTTTGGTTGGTGTAGGTTGGTCGGACTACGTTCGTGCATAAAACCTGTTCGTGGTTCGGAAAATGTGCGTATTATGTGGCATATTGTGGTAAGAACTGCCAAGAACTCTGAACACCATGTGTAATTTTACCTGCAGGTATTGACTTTTGAAAGGGTTGTCTGGTCACTCAGACGAACCCTCATCTGAGTGACCAGACAACCCTTCATCATCATCCAGAATCTTCCTGTGAACTAGGTGTCAAATGTGCAGAGAAGCCGTACTTCAACTGGGAGCCCCAGGATCCTGGGGCTTGCGATATCTACGAAAACCTCGTGTGAACGGCGACTACTTTGTTCTGATGTTCGCCAGAACTGCTGCCAACTGGGGACGATTGAGCTGCACGGTTCAGCGGCCTGTGTGTCGTAAAACCAATAGCCAGCCAACTGCGGCCAACTGTTTTCGTTGACCGGACATGGGTGACGGACGAGTGGCGGTCGGGCGCCGGTCCCGCCGCCGACTTAAACTCGGCCACTCGGCTCAGAGCAGCGCGGCAGTCCACCCTCGTCGACAACTTTCCGACGACTCCCAAGCGCGGCAGCCTCCGCACATCACTCACCGGCGGCCGTGCCACGCAGCCCGCCACAGCCAGCGGAGGTCACTGAGGGGACTGGCGGCCGTGCCACGCAACCCGCCACAGCCGGCGGAAGTCACTGGGGGGACTGGCGGCCGTGCCACGCAACCCGCCACAGCCGGCGGAGGTCACTGGGGGGACTGGCGGCCGTGCCACGCAACCCGCCACAGCCGGCGGAAGTCACTGGGGGGACTGGCGGCCGTGCCACGCAACCCGCCACAGCCGGCGGAGGTCACTGGGGGGACTGGCGGCCGTGCCACGCAACCCGCCACAGCCGGCGGAAGTCACTGGGGGACTGGCGGCCGGCCCACCCGCCACAGCCGGCGGAGGTCACTGGGGGGACTGGCGGCCGTGCCACGCAACCCGCCACAGCCGGCGGAGGTCACTGGGGGGACTGGCGGCCGTGCCACGTGGTGTGGTGTGGGCCATTTGGCATCACACGCATAGTTGGTGCCAGTCTTACCAGAATTGGCACCTCTACCCTCAGGCAGTGTGCGGCCGTGACCCGGCCGCCCTCCCGGGATTAGGTCCGGTGAGCCAACCCGGGCATATACCAATAGAGTGACTCGGCAACAGCCTGTGTGTTCGGACGTGCGCTCCTCACAGACGCGAACCAGAAATCGTAGACTCCCACGCATAACATGGCGCGGTTGGCAGGACGTTAGAGGATGACAAGTGTGTCCACGTGAACAGCAGTGCTTAGTGTGGATTGGCGATCAGTGATTTTTCGTGAACTGTGACTGTACTCGACAGGCGGTGTCCACTGCAGTGCGGTCATGGGCGGTGGTGATTCTGACGCGGCTGCGGTAGCGAAACCTGAAGTGGATGCGCTTACCCGCATGCTACAGCAGCAGCTAGATATGGCCGAAGCTTCTGCTCGGCGCGAGGAACGGCTCACGGCATTGCTGGAGCGGTTCTGTCCGACCCCCGCCGGTCACCCTCCCGCTGCCGTGGGCGACGTCCCGGCCGGTGCACCGGTTCCTGCGGCTGTGGCTACTGGTGTACGACCTCGGGTCCGGATGCCGGCTGCGGGCACGCCTATTCCCCACCTAGCCTCCTCCGCCACGCTCATGGAATTTGAGGCGTGGAAGCAGAAATTCGAAGGATACTGCCTGCTCACGCACGTTCCCGATTTGACGCCGGAAGAGCAAAAAGCGGCCCTGCTGGCAGTGCTCGACGACGATTGGGCGCGCGTCGTTCGTTTCGGGCTGCCGGTCGCAGCGGACGCCAGCATGACTGACGTCATCACGGCGATGTACACCCACCTTCGGCGACAGAGGAACGTGGTAATAGACCGGCGCGACTTCAGCTGTCGTTTCCAGCAGGCTGGCGAGTCCATCGACGACTACATCTGCTCCCTCAAAGAGATTGCATCGTGTTGCAATTTCTGCACCCACTGCACCGACGATCGATATCGCGATCATCTCGTCGTCGGCACCAACGACGGCGACGCTCGGCGTCGGATGCTGGAAGCACCTGACCTCTCTTTCCAGAAGGCGTTGGACATTTGCCGTGCCTCTGAGTCTGCCTCACACAATAGTTCGGCGATTCGCGGCCCCCTGGAGCCAACAGTGAACCGGGTATCCCGTTACAGAAGAGACCGCAGTCGACGCCGGTCCAACAGTGCTGAACCCGTGACAACTGCCCGGTGCCTTCGGTGTGGAGCGGCACAGCATCGCGGCTCCCGGGAGTGCCCGGCCCTCGGTCGCACCTGCAATAATTGCCGTGCAGTGGGTCATTTTGCCGCGGTGTGCCGCGGCCGGGCGAACGGCGGTGATCAGCGGCGCGCGGCTAGTTCTTCTCGTGGCCGCCAGGGTACACCAGCCGGCCGGCCTCGCGGCGCACGCACCGCGCGCAGCGACACCCGTGACCGCCGCGACAGCTCAGCTTACCGGCCACGCCGCCAGGTGTCAGCGGTTGCTGCGGACGATGTCTGCGATGAATTCTCGCCTAACTTTTGTGATGGCGATGAACTGCAGCTGATGAACATTCGCCTATCAGATGTGCGACTGCAAGGCGTCTCTGCTAAGCGGTCCCCGCAGATACCGCTCCGTCTACATCGACACGATGGCAGCACAGTGCCGAGTATCTGGACGCCGGACACGGGTGCCGAGACATCAGCGGTGTCTCTGAAGCACGCTGAGGCTTTGGGTGTGTCGCGCAAGGATCTCCATCCGTCTACAACTACTCTGTGGACGGCGGATGGCCGGAAAATGCAGTGTTTAGGCACATGTGATCTGACGCTGCAGCTGGGGGACGTTACACGCAGGGTGGAGGTTTCGGTGCTCCCATCCCTCCACTCGCCACTTCTGTCTTGGCATGACTGCGTCCGGCTGGGCATACTTCCGTCAAACTTTCCGCAGCAGATTCGCCGCATGGAGAATGGCAGATCAGCGAGTACCGACCTGGCCAGTGCCCCTGCCTCGGGGAAGCGACGCGTGGACTCCGTCGCTAACGGCCGGCGTGTCGACTCCTACGCTGCCCCCGGCAGCAGGATACCGGTGCCGACAACACGACGCGCTCCTTGTTCCGACAAGCTCAGCGGACCACCAACCTGCAGTGGTGGCACCCATTCCGCGCGTCAACGGCAAGAACATTTCGAGGCTTTGAAGGCGGAGTTTCCGCGTGTATTTGACATGAAGGCGAAGCTGCGGAAGATGAAGGGGAACCCCATGAAGATAGAGCTGACGGACAACGCTGTCCCCTACACCTTGACGACGGCCCGCATCATACCGTTTTGCTGGAGGGAGGATGTTCGAAGTCAGCTGGACGAGCTGCTGGACAAGGACGTAATAGAGCCTATTGAGCATCCCACGCCCTGGTGCCATGCTCTCGTCCCAGTTCCGAAGAGAACTCCAGACGGCGCAGTATCCGGTTGTCGCCTCACAGTCGACTTCACCAAGCTGAACCGCTTCGTGAAGAGACCCGTGCATCCCGCTCGCATACCCCACGATGCGGTAGCACCAAACCCGCCGGGAGCCACCTTCTTCACCAAGCTTGACTGCAAGGCCGGGTACCATCAGGTGAAAATCCGCGACGAGGATCGTGACCTCACGTGTTTTATCACACCGTGGGGGCGCTACCGCTACAAGAGGGCACCCATGGGCATCAACTGCTCTGGAGACGTGTACAACAACCGCGGTGACGTTGGGATGGGCAACATCCCCAACACGGTACACGTGGTGGATGACTGGTTGGCGTATGACTCCGACTACGCTGCACACGTGCGCCACGTCTGGGAAATAATCAAGAAGTGTGACGAGCTGGGCATCACTTTGAACCCGGATAAATGTGTGTTTGCAGAAGAGAAAGTTGAGTTCTGCGGCTTCTTCGTCAGCTCAGCCGGCTACACCGTCGATGGCAAGAAGTTGCGCGCCATCAAGGATTACCCTCAGCCCAGCAGTATCACAGATCTGCGATCGTTTCTGGGCCTGGTCAACCAGCTCGGAGCTTTCTCCGACCAGATAGCGGCGGCCGCTGAGCCGCTGAGACAGCTGCTCCGGCCCCGCAACGTCTGGATGTGGACGTCTGCCCACTCGGAGGCGTTCACCAAAGTCAAGGCTGCGCTGGTGTCCCCGCCCGTGCTCGATTTCTTCGACCCGCGGCGGCGGACGGTGCTGGAGACCGACGCGGCACGCACCGGCGGACTGGGCTTCTACCTGCGACAGCGAGACGATGCTGGACGGTGGCGACTGATCCAGTGTGGTTCACGTTTTCTGACGGACACAGAATCTCGATACGCCGTGATTGAGCTGGAGCTCCTCGCCCTGTGCTGGGCGTGCAGCAAGTGTTCTGTCTACCTGAAAGGTATGCAACATTTCGAGGTAATGATCGATCATCGGCCTCTGGGCCCGGTGTTGAACGCCAAGACGTTGGCAGACATCGAGAACACTCGTCTGCAACGACTGCGGGAGCGTCTCATCCCATACAACTTTACTGCCACCTGGCGACAGGGAAAACTACACGCCGTCCCGGACGCGCTCTCTCGTGCGCCAGTGGACGACCCGACGCCCGAGGACGAGGAAGCTGAGCTGGACATCCTTCACCAGATCTCCAGCTTGATCAACCGCATCACGGCTGACGCGTCGGACGGCGACGTCAGCCCCTTCAAAGACTCGGCTCTGGAGGAAGTGCGAGCTGCTACTGACACGGATCCGGAAATTATGTCGCTGAAGCAGGCGATCCTGACAGGATTTCCTGATCACCGAAGTCAGCTGGACCCCCTGCTCCGACCGTGCTGGGGCTGCAGAGACCGCCTCACAGTCGACGACAGCCTGGTGGTCTACGGCCAGCGATTGGTGATACCGAAGGGTCTTCGGCGGGCGACGCTGGAACGGCTCCACGCCAGCCACCAAGGTGTGGAACGCACCAAACGACGCGCGCGGCAGGTGGTTTACTGGCCACACCTAGATAAGGACATCGCAAACTTTGTAGGAGCATGTGACCTCTGTGCGCGCCACCTGCCCAGCCTCCAGAAAGAGCCGCTGATGCCGGAGGAGACGCCGTCTCGTGCCTTTCAGTCAGTTTCTGCGGACTACTTCTCGTGGGCGGGCCGCTCGTACTTGGTGTACGTAGACAGGCTGTCGGGCTGGCCGTTTGTCTGTCTCGTTTCGGGAGCAGCGTCCGCTCAGGACCTGACACGGCGCCTGCGCAAATTGTTCGCGGCCACCGGCGTACCCCAGACGCTGAGGACTGATGGAGGGGGCAGTTCTCGGCACGACACACACGCGACTTCCTTCGACAGTGGGGTGTGCAACACCAGATTTCAACCCCGCACTACCCTCAGTCAAATGGACACAGTGAGGCGGCAGTGAAGAGCGTGAAACGACTTGTGCAGAAGACGACTAGCAGAGGTGAACTCGACACGGATGTGTTCGCGCGAGGCCTCCTGGAGCTTCGCAACACGCCGCGAGCGGACGGGCGCTCACCGGCGCAGATTCTGTACGGACACCCTCTGAGGTCGGCAGTTCCTGCTCACCACCGTGCTTTCGCTAAGCGCTGGCAGCTGGCGGCAGACCGGTGCGACGCCCGTGCTGAGTCCCTGAAACTGCAAACGAAAGAGCGATACGACATGTCGGCGCGGACTCATCGGCCGCTGCGCGTCGGGCAGCGTGTTCTGGTGCAGAACCCGAAAACCGGTGTGTGGGATCGCGCCGGAATCGTCACCGTTGTCGGCCAGCGGCGCGACTACATCGTCAAACAGCCGAGCGGCCGGATACTCTGGCGGAACCGAAGATACCTCCGTCCGCAGAGGCCGTTCTTCGCCACGCTGGCTGCGCCTCCTGCGACGTCTGCAGCTGGCGGAGCTCAGCACTACCCGCAGCAGTTCGTCACCAGCACGCAGACAGCGCCATCAGACTCCCTACCGGGAGGCCTGACAGCTGCTGTGCCACCGGCCGCATCAGCGCTCCCTATGTCGACCGGTACGGCTCACAACTCAGCGACTCGTGCCGGCGATATAGATGGCGCTGCTGGAGATGCGGACCCTGTACCCAGGCGCAGCACGCGGCAACGGCAGAAGACGAAACAGCTGACAATCAGCTGGGGAGACACCAGATACCGTTATATCTGACCACTCTCATGGACTTGTAGTGATGCTAGGAACACTCAATGAACTGTTTGTGCGTGAACTTTCAGTGATTCCCTCGATTTGTGTCAACACTGTTCGTTGCTAACTGTGAGAGTGAACGGAGTGCCGGTGCCGTTCTAGGGCACTGAAGTACTGGTGGGGATAGTTTGTTTTGCTATGCTTTTTTTTCGTCTGTGGTTTACTTTCAGATCTCCACATTCTCGTTGCATCAGATGAACTACCTTTTATTTTGCACACATGCTCGTGTTTTTCGTTCCTTGTCAGACGCACTGACATAGAAGTTTGCATCTTGGAGGGGGAGATGGTGTAGTGTGGGCCATTTGGTGTGGTGTGGGCCATCACACGCATAGTTGGTGCCAGTCTTACCAGAATTGGCACCTCTTCCCTCAGGCAGTGTGCGGCCGTGACCCGGCCGCCCTCCCGGGATTAGGTCCGGTGAGCCAACCCGGGCATATACCAATAGAGTGACTCGGCAACAGCCTGTGTGTTCGGACGTGCGCTCCTCACAGACGCGAACCAGAAATCGTAGACTCCCACGCATAACACCACGCAGCCCCCCACAGCCGGCGGAAGTCACTAGGGACTGGCGGCCGTGCCACGCAACCCGCCACAGCCGGCGGAAGTCACTGGGGGGGGGGGGGGCTGGCGGCCGTGCCACGCGACCCGCCACAGCCGGCGGAAGTCACTGGGGACCGGCGGCCGTGCCACGCAACTCGCCACAGCCGGCGGAAGTCACTGGGGGACTGGCGGCCGTGCCACGGACCCGCCACAGCCGGCGGAAGTCACTGGGAACTGGCGGCCGTGCCAGCAACCCGCCACAGCCGGCGGAAGTCACTGGGGGGACTGGCGGCCGTGCCACGCGACCCGCCACAGCCGGCGGAAGTCACTGGGGACCGGCGGCCACAGCCGGCGGGAAGTCACTGGGGGGCTGGCGGCCGTGCCACGCGACCCGCCACAGCCGGCGGAAGTCACTGGGGATTGGCGGTCGTGCCACGCAACCCGCCACAGCCGGCGGAAGTCACTGGGGACTGGCGGCCGTGCCACGCAACCCGCCACAGCCGGCGGAAGTCACTGGGGACTGGCGGCCGTGCCACGCAACCCGCCACAGCCGGCGGAAGTCACTGGGGACCGGCGGCCGTGCCACGCAACTCGCCACAGCCGGCGGAAGTCACTGGGGACTGGCGGTCGTGCCACGCAACCCGCCACAGCCGGCGGAAGTCACTGGGGACTGGCGGCCGTGCCACGCAGCCCGCCACAGCCGGCGGAAGTCACTGGGGACTGGCGGTCGTGCCACGCAACCCGCCACAGCCGGCGGAAGTCACTGGGGACCGGCGGCCGTGCCACGCAACCCGCCACAGCCGGCGGAAGTCACTGGGGACTGGCGGCCGTGCCACGCAACCCGCCACAGCCGGCGGAAGTCACTGGGGATTGGCGGTCGTGCCACGCAACCCGCCACAGCCGGCGGAAGTCACTGGGGACTGGCGGCCGTGCCACGCAGCCCGCCACAGCCGGCGGAAGTCACTGGGGACTGGCGGCCGTGCCACGCAGCCCGCCACAGCCGGCGGAAGTCACTGGGGACTGGCGGTCGTGCCACGCAACTCGCCACAGCCGGCGGCCGTCGTCGCACAGACGCTGGCTCGGCAGCTTAGCGCGCCGTACCAGCTGCTGCGATGCGGCGGGACAGTGGCTGGGAGGCTCCAACATGTACAGCTATCACTTGGCCACCTAATTTGATAATAAAGCTATTGCTAGCTTTATTATTGTCGGCAGCTCATTGGTTGAGATGAGCCTCTGGTGAGCCGGAGGTACTGGGTTCGATGAGCGTTACTGGGTTCCCTCGATGCCCGCCCTTCCTGCCAGGGCGAGAGGCAGGCGACGCCAAATGGCCTCAGCTTTTGAGTGTGTCGAAAAGCCACAATCAAATCCAATCAGCTGAGAAGCTATTTTGAAACTGGCAGGGCCGAGATCGTCTTGTATTGCTCCTTTTCCTCTGTTAGGCATCGGGCTCATTTTAAGCGTTGTCCTAAAATGGCGGGACTGCTAACTATCTCTCCGTATTGCATGGCGCATTGTTGAGCCAGGGCGGGCCGTCCGTACCGCCGCGCAAACAATGTCACCAATTACTCCCCTCCGAGACCTTTGGCAAGCGGCTCTACAAATGACGCCTCGTTTGCGGAGACAAATTGAGCCGCTGTGTGTTCGCCGTGTTATTTGCCCCATCGGCGGCCGGTGACCGGAGGCGCGCCGTGTGCCGACAGCGCCGTTCGACAAGCAGCACGTGTCGCGCCACATCCGCTGTCGCGGCGGCCGCGTGCTGCTGGACGTGGCGCTGGACGCGGCCCACGTGCAGCGCGTGCGCGGCAAGCGCGACCTGCTGCTCATCTCCAACGGCCCGCTGCGCACCACCAAGTACCTGCTGTGCCTGGCCATGGGCGTGCCGTGCGTCCAGATGCGCTGGCTGGTCGACTCGATCAAGCTGCAGCAGCGTGTGCCGTACGAGGACTACCTGCTGCCGGCCGGCGAGGACTCACGCGGCCCGCTGGACCAGCTGCTGCACCGGCCGCCGCCGCTGGGCGGGCTCCGGGCGCTGGTGGCCGACACGGCCGACTCCGACTGGGGCCACAGCATGACGCAGATCCTGGCGGCCGCCGGCGCCGAGGTCAAGCTGGACCACCAGGTAATCGCCGCCCGTCACTGCGCACCGTGTGGTCCCCCGCTCTGAAGACGCGCCCGAACGGCTGCATCGTGGTGTAACCTCTGCCTGCGAATTATGCAAATATTGGTCGCCAGGTAGTGCTCCATGGGACCGAGGCCGAAGCCACGGCGAGTGATGGGTCTAATCGCAATCCGTCCCCCGGACACGTCAGCCTAGAGTACCTAAGCCATCACCTACGCTGTCACTTTGTATGGCATGGTCGGATACCTTTCGTTAGCGTCTGTCAGACCTGACCTCCACTGTGTGTAGCATCCGTCAGACCTGACCTCTCCACTGTGTGTAGCGCCCGTCAGACCTGACCTCTCTACTGTGTGTAGCGTCCGTCAGACCTGACCTCTCTACTGTGTGTAGCGTCCGTCAGACCTGACCTCTCCACTGTGTGTAGCGCCCGTCAGACCTGACCTCTCCACTGTGTGTAGCGTCCGTCAGACCTGACCTCTCCACTGTGTGTAGCGTCCGTCAGACCTGACCTCTCTACTGTGTGTAGCGTCCGTCAGACCTGACCTCTCCACTGTGTGTAGCGCCCGTCAGACCTGACCTCTCTACTGTGTGTAGCGTCTGTCAGACCTGCCCTCTCTACTGTGTGTAGCATCCGTCAGACCTGACCTCTCCACCGTGTGTAGCGCCCGTCAGACCTGACCTCTCCACTGTGTGTAGCGTCCGTCAGACTTGTTCTCTCTACTGTGTGTAGCGTCCGTCAGACCTGACCTCTCCACTGTGTGTAGCGTCCGTCAGACTTGTTCTCTCCACTGTGTGTAGCGTCCGTCAGACCTGACCTCTCCACCGTGTGTAGCGCCCGTCAGACCTGACCTCTCCACTATGTGTAGCGTCCGTCAGACCTGACCTCTCCACCGTGTGTAGCGCCCGCTAGACCTGACCTCTCCACTGTGTGTAGCGCCCGCTAGACCTGACCCCTCCATTGTTGTAGCGCGATCAGTGTTTTTGCTTACCAGGGTCTGCTGTTGCCGTATCGAGGCGCCCCAAACATGCAGCATTGTCGTCGGCACGCACGGTGTGACCTTCGCATAGCACTGCACTATATCACACTTCCCTTAACTCCATAAAAAAATAATTCAATGGTTGTCTGCCTTTCTGGGTTGGAGGTCCGCAATCAGGTGTTTCCCATGAGGATTCGGGACTGCGGGATGGGCGGGGGCAGGGACGTGTGGGAATGAAGGCACGTGGAGTGTTTTCGCTTTGTGGGATATGCTTGAGATGTGCCTCCAAGTGAGGTGTTAATGACCTGGAAGTTGGACAGATGCCGATACGACGGCTGTGTGTGGTAGTACCTACATCTACGGCAATGTACAATTGGTTTGCACGTGTATGTGGGGCCAGGGTGTTCCTGTGAACGCATCTTGGCTGTTTGTATGTGTTTGCATCTGACACTGTGCTTTGCCTGCCTGTGCAAGTGTCGTGTATGCTGAGGCCTGTGTGTGTGTGAGTGTGTGAGCCGCGACCTGTCCAGGATGGACGAGTAGTCTAGGGGTAAGTAGACCGTCTCACAATCGAGAGGTTGTGGGTTCGAGTCTCGCCTGTGCTACTCTTCGCCCGCGACCAATCGGTGTGAGATATTGGCGACGCTGCATGACTCGACGGTCGATGTGCCGTGAAAACCAACAACGAACGGCAGACGACCTGTCCAGACGGGCTGACGAGACCCGACGTGTGCCGCAGTTCCCGGGCGGTGAGGCCGAGTCGTTCCTGCCGGACGTGGTGGTGGCGCAGCCGTCCAGCCCGGCCGCCGTGCTGGAGTGGGCCGCCTCGGCGCGCGTGCCCGTCGTCTCCGGCGAGTGGGTGATCGTGTCGGTCATCAGCTACCGGCGGCAGGCGGTCGACGGCCGGCCAGAGTTCCACTTCCTCAGCCGGCCGGCGCCCGACGACCAGCCCTGAGCCGACGCCGGGCCTACGTCGGCCGGCTCTTCCGGGACTGCGCTGACACAAGGCGACCATCTGTCAGGATGCCAGGCCGGCTATCCCCGGGCACGGCTGACCCGGGACTGAGCTGGTCTTGGACTGAGCTGGTCCGAGGCGACCATCTGTCAGGATGCCAGGCCGGCTATCCCTGGACTCGGATGGTCCGGGACCGAGCTGGTCCGAGGCGACCATCTGTCAGGATGCCAGGCCGGCTATCCCCGGGCACGGCTGACCCGGGACTGAGCTGGTCTTGGACTGAGCTGGTCCGAGGCGACCATCTGTCAGGATGCCAGGCCGGCTATCCCTGGACTCGGCTGGTCCGGGACCGAGCTGGTCCGGGACTGAGCTGGTCCGAGGCGACCGTCTGTCCCGATGCCAGGTCGGCTGTCCAGGGCGGACGAGACTCGTGATGCCGCATTCCCGCTCGTCCGCCGCGGTCTGCAGCCCGGGCGACGTGTGAGCGGCCACTCGTGGTGATATCCGTGCCATCGGTGCGGACCATAGTCTGGCGTCGCCGAACTGAGGCCGGAGCGTGTCGTGTTGGCCGCGCGACGGCGAGCGCCTGCCGCTGTGACCTGCTCTGAGGCTGCGCTGTGCTCTCGAGGGTGTGCGAGTATTAAGTCCAGAACACGTTTGATCGAATGCCGCACCGACGTTTGACGTTTCGATATTTACATTTAGACGTGTCATAAGGCTACCGCAAGCTCCTTTGGCTATGACCCGCTCTGTCCTGCGGAATGTGCGACTGTGACTGCGCTGTGCTCTCGGGAGGGGGGGTGCGGTGGTGCGAGTATTAAATCCAGAACACGCTTCATCGAATCGTTCGCGGACAGGTTATATTCTAGAATTGCCTTCAGACGTGCAGTGAGGCGTTGTTTGCAGGTCGGTGCGATTAAGACAGTGCAGTATTTGGAAGTGGGATGTTATGCGGCATTGGTGCGTTGCAGCAGTGTCGCGTTTGCTATTATTTTTACAAAACGTAGCAAATGCATGGGTTCGCGGCTTCGTTTTTCCTGTCCGACTTTCTGGAGCAGTTTTTCCGCCGATGGAAATGGGCCGCCGTTTCCACTTAGCAGTTGGACGTCGCGGGATGCAGGCAGGCTTTTGAAACATGGATAGCTTATTGATCTGTACCTGATCACTAGCTTGCTATCATCGCTGCTTCAGACGGTTTGCATTTTCGTTCATTTTTGTAGGGGCCGTTATTTCTGGTGTTCCGGAACGAAATACAGTTTAAAAAAAAAACATTGAATAAATCGCTTTTCGAGGACACTCAGGAGTGGCGATGTCTCCGGTTGCGTCAGCTATGGCCAGGAGCGCGACGTAAGAGAGGTGACTGCCGCAGCGGCCGATTGGAATTGTGTTGTATTGGAAGTGGAGTTCTGTAGTTGAAGAGTACTATTATCCAGCAATCATATGCGGGGAGGATTATCTTCCCTACGTTTGGCATCTGAAGCATACTTTTGTACTTCAGGGTTTCTGGTTACATAGCTTGAACTATTCAGGAATAATGGGATTAGATATAATACGCTGCACACAAATCAAATCACGTGATATATACGTAGAGTGGTATATCAAACAGTTTTTGATTAGTTCTACCGACATAAAGTTGCACCGCAATGTTAGAAACCTGCCTTTAAATTAAATTGCAAACAGATAATTATTTCATTGGCGGGAAGTCGTTTTTTCAAGGAGGAACGAATAATTTCCATGCAGTCTAAGTTGCAACCATGGCATGTATATGTTTCTCACACAGTACGTGTCTATAGTTCTATTGCTTGTAGTTCATCAATTATTCCATAACAAGCATGGATTTTTAGAGCCACGAAAATGCGTCATCCATTGAGAACAATTCCGTTAACCCGTCCCGTCTCGGGGGGAGGGGCCTTCAACCACTCCTCCTCAGGTTTTTGGCGGATAGCGGACGAACGGCGCGCCGCGGCGCGCCCAAATTTGGCATACCTTTTCCCACATCAATTTGGCATGCTGTTTCAAAATTTTGAAGTCAGGTCATCTAGGGTCAACGAGTTAGTCAAGGTCAAGTGAAATCACCTCCAAAAAGTTCAGCCAGTCAATCGTCACACTTTAACGGATACAGATATTTTAATGAAACTTTCAGCGTTTGCTAGGCACGCCGCTGGGGAGGGGCTGAGCTGACGCCGAAAATCGAAAGTTGCCCCCTCCCAACAAAAAGCGGTGGGATAGATCCACCAGTGTATGAATGTACCTACCTTAGTGTTGCAAATATGTGTGTGTGTGTGTGTTGAGATGGAGTGGCGAGTGGTAACCTTGATGACCTATGACGTGATAGTTATTTCTAAAAATGCTTGCGATGGTTTGCATATCTGTACTCACTGGTGTTGTGCGCGTGTGTCGTGTGGTGGCTGAAGTGGTGGTTTTGTCTGTGCTGAAATATTCACAGGTGTCTCCGAGATTAAGGGCGCGTCGACTGCGTCGGTCATGCAGCACAGGTGTCTCCATATTGTGCTTTCTGGAGAAGCGAAGTGATTACATTGAGTTAGCTTGTTCCAGGGAACGCGTTGGATGTGCTTCATAGTGCGGCTGCAGAGTGGTTTGTGATCTAGTTATGTGGAGTGTTTCTTGAGTGTGATGTCGTTTGTGTGGCTGTCGGGGGTGATTCCTGGCGCGGAACGCTCTATGTCTCTCGTCGCCGCACAAGGTGGTCCCGCGAGGTTTGTGTTTTGTCTCTTGGCTTCGTGATATATGCTGGTGCGCTGTCGTGAGTAGTGCGTATGTGAACTGAAGAGATGTTTGAAGATTCGAATGGTACGAGGTGGTGTGCATCGAAGTCCCCGCAAATGACGACTTGGGTGATGATTTGGACAAGTGTTTTATGTAAATCCCGAAGTGTTTGTGTATGTGGCACGGTTGGGTAGATGTCGATAAATGTGCATGCAGTGTTGTGCGCACGTGCCTTTGCAATTTGTAGGGCTGCAACTGTGTTGATATGTATCAAAAAGTGTGGTGTGATGTTTCTGGCCTATGTGCGTGTACTGTCTGAGCGGTGTGAGAGGATATTCTTTTCTGTATGAAGCGTTTTGCAATATGTTGAATTGGTCCTAGGACGATTTTAGGACAAATCATCAAGACATGTTCACTACACCCCCTTCGATTTTTTTGGCAAAAAATAGGTTCATCTAGTTATCGATGGCCCAGATTATGACTGGTATTTTTATTCAGTTGTCTAGTTCTCACCGGCCACGAGTTACAGGTCATCGAAATTTCGAGGTCATGGATAAATTCCATATATATAGCAGTTTAATATTTCTGAAGGTATCAATTAGCCTACAAAACTTATGCGTCATTTGAAAGATAAGTACCTATCCAATGAACTACATATAGTGGTGATTTTCTAAGTTCAACGTGAAGCTATGTTAACACCTGCACTTGTATTGACCTCGTGGCATTTTGAAAACGTTCTATGTTTTTCCTTCCTTTCGTCACCGAACATCGCTCCGTCAAATTTGAAACTGATGGCACCGATATGTCCTTGTAAAGCCGACACCATAATGGGTGGCTGAGCTGAAATGTCATGGCCTGACCTGACCTCCATATAATGTTGATGTGCGTGACTATGAACATAGCCGATATTGGTGTTGTTTAAAAGCTGTTCGCTCATAGGACACGTTTATGATATTCTGAAGTACATCAGAGATCAGAAAGCTGACATCTTGGTCAGTGACCTGACCTCGAAATAATGGCCTTGTGTGCCTGTTAGGATATGACCGGTTTGGGTCTTATCGTATAACACTCTTCTCATAGACTAAGATAGTCACACATGAGGTGTTTCAGAGCTCACAGAAGTCACACATGGGTCAGTGACTCGACTTCAAAATGAAGATTGTACGTGCGTTACAGAAGGAATTTTGCATTGATGTCATTGAGAACAGTTGGTTCAGAGAATACCACAGTGGCAAAGCTGCAAGATCGCAGAGGTCACAAAGGCAGGCCCGCTGATCTAACTTTGAAATTAAGATTTCCGTCCAAAGAAAAAGCACGTTCGCCTCCTAAGACATTATTTGAGTGAACACCTTCGATTTCTGAGAAAATTTATCGATATCACACAACGTATATGAGTTGCAAGTACGATGCCACCGGCTGAAGAATGCATTGAGAGTCATCCCAATGAAAACTTTGAGCTTTGACGAAATGAAAACTTTGAGCCGCATCCTGTATGACGAATGAAAACAAAATCGAATAAGTAAGCACCACCTCACTGTTGGGTACAGTCACACAGCTGCTAAGAGTACTGCGGATGTGGACGGGCAGTGAAGTGCCGATTAATTTAGCTGAAAGCGAATCGTGAGCTTATCAGGTGCTACGTTCACGGTTTATGATATGTAGGCACATAATGTGCATGATCATCCACAGCTAAACTCAACACTATCCGAGGAAAGATCGTGAATGTCAGTTACGGACGCTGCGTACACAGTGGTCGATATCCACTGATAAATAGTTATCTTTGCTGTCGTGCTCTTTTTCCATGTAGCGAGACAGTGTTGAAGTCTCGTTGTGCTCTTCAAGAGAAGCGATTCACGTGGCCGAGCTGCAGGTTTTTCGGCCACACTACATATTTCGGACGGTGAGACAAAGGAAAGCTAATCCCAGTGTTGAGGGTCGAATCACAGTCCTCGACGAATGCTGAAAGCTTTACCCATCTGACGGCCGTTCGGGGCTGGCGCGATATACCGCACACGTAGCTCACCCACGAATGCCATCACATGTATGTCTGCTGTGCTTGGTCGCCAAAACAAAGTTCACTCGCATCTGGCACTCCAGTCTTTCTGGTAGCATCTGGTGTTTATTTTATGGTTGCTTTTGTGTTTTCCAGCTCGACTATCGGAGAATAAGTGAACTTTCTCCAGTTCTGAATGCATCTGTCACATGTAAGGAACCAATACAGACTGGAACGCCGCCACTGCAACCGTGTTTTGCGCTAGGGGGTTGGACCACACAAAAGCCTTTGTGTGAATAGCTGGTGCATAACACCAGCGGATGAAGAGCTCATTGGGAGTTATCCCAATGAAAACTGAGCCGCATCCTGGATAACGATTGAACAAATTTCGAATAAAAAAGCACAGACCACGACCGCCTCAGTGTCTCAGTGTTCGCCTCAGTGTTCAGTGACAGTCACGCAGCTGCTCAGAGTACTGCGATTGCGTCTGGCCGATGAAGTAGCGACGCATAGCTGCGATGCTGCATTGCTGAGCGCATAAGCATCCTCTCCGTCCGGAAGTACGTCATTGTTTCAAACTCGGAAAGGGTGCGCTGAACAGTTTGGAGTCTGCCTTGGTGACATGTCTTGGAATCGACCATGAGTCAGTGTCTCTGAAGTGTGTTTCTTGAACGCATAGCGCCGAGTGGTCTGTTTGAGATGCGTACTGTCTGACTGTGTGCCATTGTTGTACGAGTCTGCACGTGTTCCGTTGTATGTTAGTGTTCAGTGTCTCTTGCTGTTCGCACGAGTGGCTGGTTTCTGGTGTCAAGTGTACTGCAGATTTGGACTGCTTTGACTGCCAGTTTCCCAACGATTTGGTCAAGATCGGTTTATGTTGGAAGACCTCTGAGTAAATAGCAGCATCGTTCGGCATTGTGGCTCGCTAAGACGCGCTGCTCTTGTCAGGCGTACCGTTTTAAGATTCTTAGACGATATGTCTGTACATGTACCTCATGCAATATAGGTTTCAAGTCGCTAACTCACTGAGTTGCCGAGAGCTAACACGAATCGCTAAAATATCACCAACAACCACAAGGTGATGTTTTGCCTTTCCATCGAGTCACGTGGCACGAACAATTGTAATGTTTGAAGCCTGACACGACCGATTCACAATTGAATAGTGTACAAGATTGCATTGTTCTCATGTTACGGTGGCCGATGGCTACCGAGACATCGCCATTATGATGAAAAATCGTTCGCGCTGTTTTCTCAGTTGGTAAGCTTTGTGCTTCCCATGCTAATCCTATGGACAAAGACCTTGCGCACTTTCGTCACGTGTCATCTGTTTGCTTTCGCATTTATAGTGGAACGTAGCTATAAGCTGCACAACCTGGGTCAATTCTCCGAGCGGCGTAGCAAATTCAGCTCGATAGATCTACTGAACAATTTGACAAGCGCATGCTCACAGTAACTGTGCTGACACCAAAATACCCCGCAGATGCAAATCAACATGAATATGTATATACATATTTAGTAGTATGTAATTACGTTGCCATGTATTTCTGGGACCATTTTCCCAAGAACGAGGTGAGCGCTCTTAGTTTCGCCATATTCCTTTCGCTGTAATTTTCCACCGTTGCACTAACTATCATGAGTTGATTTTCCACTCAAACGCGCTGCTACAAAGCCAATTTTCCGACACTGCACGCTACAGATATGAGTAGTCGCGTTTCCCAGTACCGACGCCAGGGGCGCTGTTCGGGGGCTGTCGGGTGGACGGCAGGCCTGCGGCGCCAGTCGGCGCCGTCGTCTGTCGATAGTGTGTCGACGACGCCGGTCAGTCAGTGACGGTCCCTCCGGTCAGCCAGTGACGGTCCCTCCGGTCAGTCAGTGACGGTCCCTCCGGTAAGTCAGTGACGGTCCCTCCGGTCAGTCAGTGACGGTGTCAATAACGCCGGTCAGTCAGTGACGGTGTCGGCAACGCCGCCCAATCAGTGACGGTCCCTCCGGTCAGCCAGTGACCGTGTCGGCGACGCCGCCCAGTCAGTGACGGTCCCTCCGGTCAGCCAGTGACGGTGTCAATAACGTCGGTCAGCCAGTGATGGTGTCAGTACCGCCGGTCAGTCAGTGACCGTGACAGTGACTGTGCCGTTAACACCAGCCGGTTGGTGATGGTGTCGCTAACGTCGCCCGGTCAGTGACCGTCACTCCGGCCAGTCAGTGACGGTCCCTTCGGTCAATCAGCAGCAGTATCGGCAGCGCCGGTCAGTCAGTGACGGTCCCTCCGGTGAGCCAGTGACGGTGTCGGTACCGCCGGACAGTCAGTGACAGTGTTGGTGAGGTTGTCTCGATCTGACTGGATACGAAGTGGTGTTTGTTGGACCGAAGAGCCCAGTGACGTGTGAGTCAGCTGATGTCACCTCAGCTGACGACGTGATCGGCATGGAACTGACGTGGCGTCCACCCGCCATCCAACACAGACCATCGCAAACAGCCATCGCGCTCATGTGTATCCTGTATCTCAACATCTTGCCAACCGCAGGTAATGTTTGTGGCACGGTCAACGGCTAGTTGGATGGTCGAATGACCTCCTCCCAGTCGGGCAACAAGCCAACCCCAACACCTGGTAATTTTCTGTGTTGGGTTCCGATGCATGGGAACGACTGTGTCCGATTGTGGCCATTCCTCGGCCCTTCGGCGCCAAGTTGCCGTTCATTGGCCACTTTCTATAATGCGATAGCGAACTCCTTTCAGTTGTTTGCTTTGATCTTCAAAAGGGTAGAAGTGTGGGCTAAGGCATCCTTAGCCCACACTTTCAGTTTCCAAGTTGACTTCAACTTCATGATGCAGGGTCAGTTTCAACTTGGAGGGCTAAGGTGGTGGGGAACAAAAAAATACAGGCTTGGGGAGGCGGATATAAAACAATACAGGATGTGACTTATGGGCACGTGCGTCTCCTCGGATCTTTAAATGGAGGAACAGGAGAGATTACAGGTCGGTTTTTCCACACGGCGCTAAATGCATGTTCTTTGATTTCACGAAGCTTGTGAGGACGCATTTCCTCCAAACCCAGCCGTGATTCCCATGCCCATTGGTAGCATCATACACACGGACATATTGTGTTGAAAAGGATAGGGAGATGTGGGGCACGCAATGTTCCATTCCACCTGCATGCAAAAGAATAACCTATGAATCGCTCTATAAAAGGTTCTAGCGCACTTGTCGGCTGTTTGATTCTCTGTTTACTCCTAATAGGTATTTCTCGTTTCGCAACCATTTCTGAGCGTATTTTTTCTGAAAATGTGGAGAAATTAGACTGCAGAGGAAAAGATGGGGAAGAAGTGAAAGGAAACAAAAGTAGAGGGTAATGTCAGGCACGCCTTCGACGCAATTTTGTTCGGGGAGTGAGAATACCACAACATCCCTGCACTTGAACATGACGTAGGAATGCCTGAGACATGCATGACGGATGTGCTATGAGAATTTCTGGTGGTGACGAATAGCTAAGCAAGGAGATGAGAGGATGAAGGCCTGAGAAAAGCTCAATAGAACCATGGGGAGGAGACAAGCAACAGCTGCCCTCATATATGGAGTGGGCAAGTAATACGTTTTGGCAA
Organism: Imbricaverruca yamaguchii; assembly: GCA_034440575.1. Taxonomy (NCBI): domain Eukaryota; kingdom Metazoa; phylum Arthropoda; class Thecostraca; family Neoverrucidae; genus Imbricaverruca; species Imbricaverruca yamaguchii. The sequence goes on along the minus strand of JAOTOL010000374.1, from coordinate 2,350 downwards.
TCTCCAGAACAAACATTACGCGAAACAAAATCAGTGAAAAATTGGGCATTATTTTCAAATTTCTCGCTCCATGACAAGGTAAGACTTTAGGCTACCGCCCCAGGAAAACGACGGCAAGAGCCATGAATTAAATGTAAGCAAATATACTCCCAATATCTGTCACAACAGCGCAGTATTTTCAAAGTGCAAAACACGAACGTGTATGAACAATAATCGACTCGGTGTGACGCTAGCACATGCTTTTGACCCGCACACCCATGCCTACGTACTAGCTGGAACCACTGAGAGGAAAGGACCATGCAGATATTGTCTGGCGCAAAAACATGCCTGGTTTCGGTCGAGGCATCTCCGAGCAGACCATTATAGGCGAAAAACGCTAGTCTCGTCACTTATCCCGGTTCTTTCATACTACTTACCCATGTGCTCATGAGATAATGCTAATCCTGATTTATGAAATGCGGGCTCCAACTGATCCGACAAATAAACTTGAGAAGCGTGGCATGGCCATACTTGGTCTCATTATCGTATGTGGGGACATACTTAAGCGGATAGGGGTGACCAAAAAGATGTCATGAAATAGGAATCGTTTTCGGTGCGCGAAGCGAGTCGCAGTTTTCCAGTTTAATGTGCTGAAAATCTCTTTTTTATCTAGTATATTTTTGGTTGCTGAGGGTGCCTGGCCCCCAGCTCCTGTTGGCCGCGCCTCTGCGCATATGGAACTTTCATAGTTGTACTAAAATTGGATCTGGGATTGAAGCAAGTCTTGGTCGCCAGTGATGTTCTTACCGCACATATTTAGACATGTGTGCGTAATTAGTATTTTAGCTATCTTGAAAGCTGAATAGATGCACCTATACTTCTGACTGTCAGGTCATGCCAACAAGTCAGTATTGCACCGCTGTTTGTTCGAAGTCTACTCTTAGGTTGGATTATGCCAATAGCACAATTGATCAGCAAAAATCTTCTGAGATCAGGTCAACGTCCAAATTTGTGTAAAATAATCGATAATTTTAGCGTTCATTTGTGACCTACACCCGTCCTAGGTGAAGCACCTTTCAAAGTTTCGCACGAGTGTTGCTCAGTATTGTGCAATCCTGAAACGCGTGAAATATCCTGAAATGAAACGAAACATCGGTTCATTCCAGGGCTGCTGAGACAACAACCGTCCAGGGAGACCCTTCATTGGCGGAAATCAGTAGCGCGTCGTGGGACGACGAGCGTGACGACTGTGTGACACTCAGTGGCAGTTCTCCTCGGATGCTACGAAGCCTTTAATTGGTAGATGCGGTGACGTTCAGTGCCTCTTACAACCAGGAATGCGGAGCCGGAGCCGGAGCCGGAGCCGGAGCCGCCGGAGCCGGAACATTTTGCCCGGAGCCGCCGGGACATTTTACTCGGAGCCGGAGTCGGAGCCGGAGCCGTCAAAAGCTCGGTTCCGACTCCGAAAGAGGTAAATTAAACAAAATTAGCAAACGTGAAATGAACACATTATACCTAGTAAGGTATGGTAAGGCATGGTATGAAAACGCATTTTTAAAAGCTAAAATGTTTAAATACGAGTAACATGTAAAAATATCATCAAATAATGGTAAAATAACCAATAACCATATTCTATCCTCAGTAGTAAATGCAATAGTTCCATGTTTAGTTTAGTTAAGTTCATTGTTTCCACCATCAACGGGTTGTTGTACCTTATTAGATATGAGGTCAAACATTACAATTTACAACAATGGTGTTCCCTGGACCGTTCACGGGATGGCGAGTGTTGTTGATTCGAGTCTCCCCTCTTCTGATTGCCCCAATATGGCACAACGCGAGCGTCAGTTTACGAGGGGATAACACCGAAAAGTGATTTGGGAGGGGGCGGGTGTTTATTTAGAGATATATACAGTGTTTATATGGGAAAGTTGCTTATAATTGTCTGAAGTGTGCGCCTCTGTGTGGTCGCGGCTAACTTTTTTTTAACATCCACCTAGCTCTTACTTAATGGATCGATCACGCTTGAGATGTACGGAGCTGGAGCCGGAGCCGGAGCCGCCGGGACATTTTACTCGGAGCCGGAGCCGGAGCCGGGATACTTTCCCGGAGCCGGAGTCGGAGCCGGAGCCGTCCAAAATTTTCCCGGCTCCGCATCCTTGCTTGAAACTGATGTCGACGTGACATGATGGTGAAAAAATCACGCATTTCTTTGCGCTAGTCTGCGGTTGCCAGCTTCTCCCCATCACATTCCTCCTTAGCTTCCCTACCCTACACTTCATTCTTCTTCTCTCCTCCACTTTCCCACTCTCACACTCACTCTTGCCCTCACACTCACTCTTGCCCTCACACTCTCTCTCTCTTGCCCTCACAC